>JASDQU010306764.1:2582-14115 GCA_032191745.1 Picea mariana
GATCAGAGTCAGTGATATTTTAATATGTTCCTCATATTTATAAGCATGTGATTTCTTTGTGTTATAAGGGATTGTAGACCTGTGCTTGACTTGAATGGAATAATTAAAGTGATCTAGATTAAGAAATTTGAAATTTTCAATCGAATGGGCAAAGTTGTGAGCTCTCTAATTCTTTTCTTAGGGAACAACAATGATTTCAAAAATCACAAATAAATTATCTAGCAAGTCCTAGACAACATCCTTATTAACTGAACCTTATATGCTTATCCTGACATATGTTTCATGCATGATTTACAATCACATCAGAGTCCCCAAATATCTTGGGATGGTTTACCCCCATATTTCTTGTTGTCTTTAACCCCAAAATCATTTCTTTTTTCTCGGCCACATTGTTTGTACATTCAAATTATAGCTTGAATCCATGTGGGAACTCTTTCCCTTTGGGTGAGATTAACCATTTCCTTTTTTATTACATGCACCATCAAACTGTAATGTCAACAATTCTAAAGGGATGGACCTTTTTGCATCATACATTAGAGGGTTACAATAATTATTAGTACGGGGTTCATGGTTGAGCATGAAGTTCTCGATATTATTTGTGGTGTATGAAGGGAAATTTGTAGTATTTTCAAGGTCATTGATCACATAAGTCATTTTAATATCCTTGTATAGTATGCAAATTACTCTCCTAAAAACAAGAATGGTGGTATAAGATAATTCAAATTGGACACCACCCCCATAGAAGTGCCTCAATGTATATAAAATAGCACACCATAGGTCGGAGGGACATCTGTGATCACTACATTCATCATCACAAATTTATTGAGGATATGCACCATTCCTACCTCTACATCCTTGATCATTCCTAGGCACTTGACCCTTTTAGAATCAAAGCAATATAGGTCTTTATAGGGTCTAGTGATGTCCATGCCCAATGTTTTCAATATTGCTAGGGGAATAAGGGAATGAGAGGCCCAAGAATCATACAAACAGTTATGGATATGGGGGTCTTGCAGTTCTAAAGTGATTTAAAAGGAAGGGGTTAATTGATCATTTTCATTGGGTATATTTCCCAACATTGTATTAGGGGCATGACATTGCAGATTGATATGATCTGTTGGAAAGGGGGCCTCACTGCATAGAGCCATCACATTTTTTCATTGGGTATCATTCCTATTACAGGTTGGTTGAGTGTTGGTAGATGAACCTTAACACTGCCCATTTAACAAAAAAAAGTTAGATACTTCCTTTTTATGAAAAATATATTTGATTATGTCAGAAAGTGGCATTGAAATTTTCAATTTACTCAGTTCATACTTGATGTCAAAAGGAGAAGTAGGAGGGGTTACTTTTGCATCTTTCACAACTTTGAGTGGTTTGGGTAGAATGGTGTTAGGTTGTTGTGATGCAGGGGCCTTCCCTCCCTTTCCTAGAATAAGGGGACCTTTAAACTACTTAGTCACTTTGGTCTCTTCTCTGATGGGAATTATTTTCTTCCAACAATCATACACTCTAGGCATTGTGTTTCTTCTTTAAATTTAAGGAAACTTGGTTTCCTCTCTTCTTGAATTCTTGGGATTCTAGGAAATCTCTTCCCTTCTTAAATTTGGGGTGTTCAACATGGGTTTCATCTAATATTTTCTTCTTAACTCAAATAATATGTTATTAGAAATCATTCTTACATGGGCAGGGGACAGATATAAAGATTCCTCCTTTTGTAGGTAGCCTTATTCCCCTCTTGAGGTTCTTCTTCATGTTCCCCCATCATGATGAGTCCTTCATATCCCAAAAGGGGAAATGCGTCACTTACCACATTCAAATGATCACCAGGATGGAACAACATGTTAAGATCTCCATGTTGATTTGAATATTCTCCTCCCCCTTGTTCATATTATTCCTTGTAGTATAGGGGTGGATGAACCATTATTTTAAATTCAACTCTTGAGGCTTTTGGTATATCAGACTCTTCTCACCTATTTTTTCTTTGTAAATTTTTTCGGGGCATTTTGAACTAAGGTTGGTTCTTGAGTGGTTTATTTTTTTCCCTCAGTGTAGTTCCTAAAAATGCGTGTGCTATTTTCCATTTCTTTACTTTTGAGAGATCATTGGCTATAGATCTCAATATCTTGGTTACTTGTTCCATTGATAAGGTATTTCAAGTGGTTGAAGATGTATCATACTATCTTCCCTTCCCTTTTTCTTGGAAATATCCTCTTTCATGGGTATATTCTCTAGTTTTTAGTTGTATCCCTTACGCCTTCGTATTTTCTATGATTGAAGGTGTAAGGGAATCTGATTCTACATATTTTATTTCTCTTATATGTAGATAAAAATAATCTTCAAAGGAAGTAGCATATACTACCATTGCCACAATTTCTAAGGTTTTAAAAGTCTCTGGAATTATATGAAACAACTTATAAAATATGTTGGTGAATTTAGGAAGACTTTCACCATTATTCCTTCTCAAAGTGTTGAACTTGGTGAGGTAATATGTGTAATATTTCTTTCCCCCCTCCCCCATCATAAAATTGGGTCCAGTGCCTTAGAATCCATTGGTTAGGTTCCAAAACCATTTCTTGGCTTCTCCCTCTAGAGAAAGGGCAAACATTTTGGACAACACATGATCATATTTGACATATAAGTTGTCTGTACAATATTGGAAATCAATAAAGTAATCTTCTATGTAATACCGTTTTCCCCAATGAATCTTGGTAAGAGTTTAAGGTGTCCATCAGTTAGATACCAAGGTGGTTTGGAGGGGGTAGGACCAAGGGTTTGGACCTGGATGCTAGCCAGGGGTGAGGAGGAATTTGGAAAACCATATGAGGATTTGAGGTTTGGATCTAAGAATGGGAAGAAGTCCCATTCGATGATGAATATTTGAGGGTGTAAATATTTGAGGTAAGGAGATGGCCCAAAATTGTGGAGATGACGTAGGATCAACACATGACTAGGATAGGATTGGATTGGTGGTTGACATGGAGGTTGATCTACTAACCCCACTGACGTTATTGTGGGGATTACTTCTACTTGTGATTGAGAAGGAAAACATCCCAAGACTTTTCCTTGGGGATGTATAATTGGGTCAATAGGTACCTATATGCCTTGACCATCCTTGCCAAGACCATTGTATTCATAGCCCATTTTGTAAGAAATGGTGAAGCCAATATTATGCTTTTGCTTATTTTTTTCTATTTTCATGGGGAATTCGATCCTTAATTTCAATGTGAAGGGGATATGGAAGGTCTCCATCATCAACCCCACCATATCCTCCCCATGTTTTTGCAACCATAATTCCCAAAATAGCTTATCCTTAGGAATCCCCTCAATTTTAACTTCCATCTTCTTGAGGTAGATTCTCATTTGCCACCATGCTTTGATTTTCTCTTCAGCCCAAGTCTTATTGCACAATTCCTTCCTTGGTGGATTAATAATTTTGGACTACTCTTCTTGTAGGATATAGGTTAGGCAAGGACTCACTAGTTCACTAATAAAAATTCTTGTAATTCATTGGAATTGACTGCTCCTTCATTCACTAGAAACATTATTCTACAATCTTTTCTTGGGATTGAGTCATGCTCTAAAAAATTTGTTCGACGTCCTCCCAACTACCCGTATTGGCCAATTTCATTATACACATAATATTTCATTATACACCTTAATATTTTTACCTAGATGAAAATACGAGGTTATGAAAGGACTCACTAGGCCTTTGATAAAAAAAAATTGTAAGTCACTAGAATGGACCACTCCTTCATTTGTTGGGATACTTATTCTATGGAATTTTCTTGGGATTGATTTCTTCTCTTTAAAATTGTTTTATTTACTCCCAACTACCCTCATTGGCCAACTTCTCAATTCCACACCTAGACTCATACAAATAAGCTTTCAATTCGTACCCAACTCTTTTTACCTAGATGACAACATGAGGATCATAGTCTACTTCTTTTTGTGTTGAAACTTAAATGTTGATAGGATATTGAGAAATTTTTATAAATCCTTCATGTTGGTTAATGTCTATGGAATGGATTTAAAATGGATGTAAAGGCATCCCTTTTAACTCCAACCACATAAATCTATTTTGTCAACATCTGTTATCTATGTTATATACTCCAAAGAAAAAATTCTCGGAGTCAACATTTTAGTAGCATGTACAACCTAACCTCATAATCATATACTCTAATCATTTTGTAATATTAAAAAATGTACCAATCCCCCATATTTTTTTTTAGTTTAGCTGCTACAAACTTTTTCAATATCCCCACGGTATTGGGTGTGACACCCCAATGATAAGGAAATGTGCCTTTTTGATGAACTAATGAATGAAATATTTGTACCTTTTCCTTATGTAATTATCTTTGACTAGTTTATTACATCTAGTGACTTAGTTAAGCTCCCTCACATAATTCATCAACTCAATTATTAAGTGTTGAAACTAGTTTTTTTGGTTGTTTAACATCAAATAAATAAAAGATGAATAATTTCTGAAACAACTGTCAAATGAAAATTTGGAGTCCTGTCAATAGATAGCCTCAATGATGAACGTTGCATACTTGAATTGTAACCCGTAATTTCTACTGAATTGGATACTTAACATTATAAAAATCATACATAATTCTACCCATTCATCATTATCCCTACATAACAACAAGGATAACATGGAAATAAACTCTTGGGCCCAACCAATGGAAATATCGAACTTCTAGGGAATATTTATTCGAGGGACTAGTTTTTTCTGGTATAGGAATGGCTTAATTAGGGCCCATCTCTCGAGAACATTTAGGTGAAATAGCCTATGGTCCTATGTGTCAATTTCCACTAGACCATCACCTTGGAAAGTGTCTAGAATTTTCTTGACAGCTACAACGGTCATAAGAAACAATACATGTCCTTCACTTGGAGAGATTATGACCCTCCCTTTTACATCATAATTATTTGCACACCAATGGGCATGCTAGTTTCTTTACCTATTTCTCTATGTGTTATCCTTACTCTTGTATTGTAGTGTGATGATTAGATTCTATGATATTAGAATCAATGTATCATACACATATCCTTGACTTGGTTCATGTGCACAATAGACATTATTTCCAAAGATCCCTTTGAAGGATAGAGATCCCTTAGAGAGGAAATTTGTGGTGGTTCAAAGCTTTTATCATGTCCATTGAGCTTAAGAAGCATCATTTTGGGTCTAAGGTGCTTTTTTCCCTCCCCTGGACATGGTAAAGGATCCAATTATGCTAAAGATCCTAATAACAAATCCTAGTATGGTAGAGGCCCTGATCATGCTAAAGACCCTAATATTCGTAATTAAAGTCTCAAAAATTTTCATAGAGGCCATGCGTGGTGGTATTGTTTAAGTGTTAGAGGTTAGGGATTAAGGTTGATAAGGTTATAAATCAATTTTGATAGGAATTAAGGTTGATAGTATTAAAGTGATTTTTTTTTGTAGGCTATAGGGTATTATCCATTGTAAAAGGAATGTGTGTGTTTGTTATATAACACATGCATGTTATTAACAAATGCACAATATATAGCACGTGTGATATTAAAACATACACATTTTATAATGCATGTGTGTTCCTTATAGATAAAAACAAAAATGGCACAAAGAACCACCTCAAACTCTACAAAAAATCCAAGGTTGTATGCAGGTTAATAGACATCTTTAGTAAAAAACTAATGTTACAAACAATTTTTATGATTTTGTTTGTGGAAGGAAAACCTTTGTTTATTTCTCATTTCCAATCCATGTGAACATGGGGAATAGATACAATTGATCAAATTCTTCAAGGAAAGTGTAGCCTAGTGAAAAAAATATTCAAGAAAGATAAAAGGAAAGGTTATGTATGGAAAAAAGGAGGCCAATCCAAATTCCATCACAACAAATGCCACTGTTGCTTCTCCTTCATCGCCAAAAAAAAATCATGGGATTTTAGAAGAGGCCAATTCAATTTTGGCATCTAGTGAGCCTCCAATGACTTTTGCATCAAGACAATTTGTCGCTAATGAGCAATTGACGAAATATTTGCTTGAAGCTAATTATACTGAAGATGGAATTAGAGAGGTGACTAATGCACAACCTTCTAATGAATAAGTTATTTTGGTGCAACCTCTTGTTGAACATTTAAACATTCTTGAAACTAGCCATGAGCATGTCCACTCTCCTCCCAATTTTGACCCACAAGTTATTTAAGGGTTAATAAATCCTACGTTTATACCACAACCGAGAGGTGAAGAGTTCCAAACCACAGGTCCATTTTCCTTAACTAAACTAAGTAGTGTGCACCAAAAAACCCCTAAATATATTCATGTGGATGGAAGCGGTCTAGCATCCCTTGAATGTAAGCTATCTAAATGAACTATTTGTATCAATCATACAAAATTATTAAATAATATTTTGAATAAAAGTTTGATGCAGCTAAATATTAGTTATTTCTATCTTTGTTAAAATCTGAAAGTTTGATTGTTGTTAGGAATTTTTTAGGCATTAAAGTAGTTAAAAGTTTAGAAACAAGTAATCATATTGTTATAATCCTTGTGGATTATTTTCATACAATTGGTAAGAAAACTTACTTGAAAGACCGTAATGCAACTTGATCGATATTTTCGCAATCAATTACTAACAAGATCATAATAAAATGCCATTTTTTAAAACAAACATTTCACATCATTAACCCTTCAAAAGTATCCTATTAGAAGAGACAATCT
Organism: Picea mariana; assembly: GCA_032191745.1. Taxonomy (NCBI): domain Eukaryota; kingdom Viridiplantae; phylum Streptophyta; class Pinopsida; order Pinales; family Pinaceae; genus Picea; species Picea mariana. The sequence goes on from JASDQU010306764.1 coordinate 9,294, forward strand.
CAACATAGTGGGCCAAATATATTTGTGTGCCTTAAGAGGTAAACTGCCTCATTTTGACATAAAGTTAATTGGAGCAATTAAGGGACCAATGCATAATATTTGGCACGATAACACTAGGAATGTTTCCAATCAGAAGGTTATAGTAAAATTGAGAAGGAATTATAGGGATCTTGAACCCCACATCAAACATTTTTTTGACACAACACAAATATAAATGCATGGGAGATTCAAGAATTATCGTAATGCATTGAACTTGGACCAAAGATATTTCAAGAAATGAAAGCCTTGGTATGTTAGAATAAAAAGAATACCTAACACATGTTGTTGTAGATACCACATTGAATACGACTATTATTATCACACACACACACACACACACACATTCATTATGTTTTACATAACACTCTTGTGCATGAATGCTTAGTGATACTACCATTGACATAATAATTCATAGCATCATGTGTACAAGTCCAAAGAGACAAAAATATCATCAAAACAATTGTTTAGATGGGACATGCCCTAGTTGTAGTGAAATGAAATTACTGAGCAAGTGCATGCATATGAGTTATGAATAAAAATTTTGGAGGAATGAGATTGACATGCAGAGCTTCAAATATGTTATGTATGATCTAGGGGGAGGGAATGAAAGAGAAAATATATAGCTGGTGACATCCCAAATCATCATTGTGTACTTAAATTGAATATTTTCTTTCAAATTGTGCTTTGGAATGTCATGGGAAAATTAATGTAACAATGAAGTTATACATGTCTTTATTGTTGTTTCACTAGGTATGAGTTTGTGATTTCATTAAGGATTTATTTGAAAAGACCCAACAATATGTTTAACATGTCCATGTGGCTCAATGATAGGATGATCATTTTAAAACATGCAGAGATATATTTTCCATTGGTACTATATTATCTGTGGTTGAGTTTGCTGAGAACTACACCCTTTAGCTGCAAAATGGGATTCAAATTCAATACTATCACTCAAATCAAGTCAACCTAATGGTTTATATCACATATAGACATGGGAAAAATAGAAGTGATGATAAAATGGTTATATTGAAGGAGTATCACTTTTATAAAAGTGAGGATAGGTGCCATGATTTCACTTATGTACAATATTTTTTCAATTGTTCTAGGATCCCTTGGAGGAGAATAATATACAAATTGATCGATATTGGATTTGGTTAGATGGTTATGTGCGGGCTAATTAAAAAATGCATGTATATTTCAATGATTGTGTATGTTGCAAAAAACCCATGCCACATATTTGGAATTATTATGAGACTAGAAATAGGAAAGGGGAGCATGAAAGAGTTGGTGCATGCATCAAACTACATTACCTAGAGAAGAATTGAAGTTTACAACAATTTCCCTTATTTGAGATGAAAAATCTATAGTTAAATGGTGTTCTTCAGTAATGGTAGAGTGAATAATAAAGAAAGAATGATTAACAAGGAAAGGACAAGTGCAAAGATATTTTTGGGAGGTGGTCAATGTAGATCAATCATATACATATGAATGAAAAATAGTACATGGCACTCATGGATTTAATCTAGTTCAAACCTTTAACAAAACTATAGTTGAAATATGGATGCAAAATTTTTCTTGATTTTGTGGCCCATGTAGCAATGGTTAATGACACGACAATGAATCCATGATTGGGTTGATAGATGAAATCATGTATCAATACCCATTGATCAATATATAACCACTAAATTATCTCATTTGGAGAAGGACCAATCAACCATTTCACCACATTACGATCATGTCCTAGATCTCCTACAATCAAGTTCAATGCAAATGGGGAACATTAGATTAATTTTGATTAACTAGCATGAATGTAGTAGATTTTGTCAATTTAGTGAACTCACACATTGACACTCCATTTTTGTAGGGCACATATAGGAAGTGGTTTCCTCGAAAGATATTGAATGGGGCATTGACTATTGGTTGGCATGTTTCTTAGATGAAAATAAGACCATCACTACTACATATGGTTTTGACGTCCAACAGGGAGTTTTGACAGTACGGATAAAATCGATCATATCGTCGGACATTACTAACTAATTATCAAAATTTCATTATTTTTTATCTTGGTGTCCCGACGTCTATCGGTATTGCAACAGATTCCAATCACCGTTGACATTTTGACCCATAGTCGACTGTTACCACAAGGGACATGTGGCGCCCCATTTCCAAATGCATATCATAGAGGAATGTGTTTAAATTCATGAGCTATAACAACTCACTCCAGAACATGTAAAGTTAATTATGATCAAATTATGTCACCTTCGTATAGATCAAGGTTGTCCCCATGAAGATCATATAAATATATATGCGTTCTCAAAATGTTCTACAATTTGGAATTTTTTGTGGGAATTGGGTGATATAAAGGTTGTAAGAAGAGTCATAGGAAAGGAGAGGCTTGTCATATCAAGGATAGTAGGAGCAATCTTGAGAGAGAACAAAGGTGTGGGATCTCTATTTCACTTTGGTGGCCAGTTTTTTAGGGGATACTATAACTGCATTATGTCTATCTACATGTAAATATCCTACTCTTATGACATTTTTATGGAATATCAATACCGTTTTGACTCGTAGTTTTCTTATATGTGATGTTTTTTGTGATATTTAGTGTTTTTCTACAATATTTAAGAGATATTTAATGCATCTTTATAATAGTGTTTGAATCTACCTATAGGAAAATTATAAGGTATGGATAAGAGGTGGAAATTGAAGGGAGGTTATTTCTAAACTATGGAAGGGGAAGTAGGGTGTAAAGAACAGGAAATAAGTCCACTTATTACACTTAAAAATAGATCTATTAATGAGGATATGTTTGGTAAATAGTTGGCAATGGAAGGGTTTGTTAGAGTGGACAAGGCCCATATTAAGGGTTTCTTAGGATCTATCTAACCTTTAATTCTCAAGGATACATCATCCCCTTCAAAAAATAATCCTCGAAAAGGGTTATTGATCTGAATAAACCTGGCATCCTCCTCCTATAAGAGACAATGTCAAATGGGGATAAAATAGTTAGCTATCTAAGCGGTTTGCTTGGGGGTTGGAAGTTTAAATTCATTGATGATAGAGGAAGGTATGTGGTTATCATTAGACAATTTATACATCTATCTATGCCTTTTTTTTTGCAATTGGAAACTTAAAACCCTTTGTTGTGGAAAAATATCAAAATTTGTTTTGTAGGACAAAGAGGGTAAGTTTTTCCTTGGTGCAAATTGCATGCTAGGCTACACTAAAATGAACCCTCATATATGAAAACTCATTCAATTTGAGTTGTTCAAACTATAAATGAGTTTCTAACCCATTTTACGTAAGTTAGTATACTTAGTTTTACGTTTGCAGTCATAAAAAACTCTGTTGTGCAAAAATAGGCAACAAATTCCTAGTAAAACCGTAGAAATGCAAATGTGTTTCTAAAAACTAAGTCAAGGTTTTATTATACTATAGATTTGATTTTTGCTAGTTGTTGGGGGTGTGGAAATTCATATTAGACCTGATCATGTTGTTAATTTTGTAATTGCAATTTTAAAAATGATTGATGTGCAAAAGAGGCAAAGTTTTCCTTGTAAATTTGAAGGTCAAAACTGTACTAAGTGACAAAATTAAAATGCATACCCAAGATTTCTTGTAGCACCTAAAATTGTTTTATAAGTTGTGCGATGGATATATCTACATTTTCTATTTATCTATGTCATCTAAAGATAAATTTTATAATAAAAGAGGTTGATTTCGGGCACCTAGATTTTAGATTTCATGTAAATTTGAAGTCAAAACTACCTTAGAGTAAAATGCACATCCCTATCTCAATTTTAACCCAAATTGAGTGGTTCAACTTGAAGAAGTTGTAATTTGTGAATTTACACCTTGACATAGTTGTTTATTGGCAGTTCTAGAAATAAAACTACCTGATGTGCATAAAGGCTAAAACTTCCCTTGTAAAACCGAAGGGCCAATTTATTAAAGTTGGCTATAGGAAAGTGGATGCCCAAAGTTGGATAATACTCAATAATTTAATATTTAAGTTGTAAATTGATTATTAAAATATTTTTAACATGTTTGTACAATTAGGAGTGCATTTGCACTTCAATAAGGATGATTTCGATTCACAAAGATTCATGACCTTTTCTATAACTATGTTTTCCCAATTTGAAACTTAAAACCCTTTTCCCTGCAAAAAGACCAAAAATTATCTTATAGGAGAAAGAGAGAAAATTTTGCGTTGGTGTAAATTTTTCCTTGGTGCAAAATGCATGCCAGGCTACACTAAAATGCACGCCCATGTCTCAAAACTCATTCAATTTGAGTGGTTCAAATTGTAAATGATTTGTTAAGTCAATTTTCATAAGAATGCATACTTATTTTTTCATGTATAGTCATATAAGAAGTTGTTNTACCTTAGATTTGAGTTGTGAACATTTTGGGGTTGTGTTTTATCATATTATACATATTCATGTTGTTAAGTTTGCAATTGCAAATTTAAAAAGGGTTCTTGTGCAAAAGAGGCAATGTTTGCCTTGTAATTTGGAAGGTCACAATCATATCAGGTGGCCAAATTAAAATGCACACCCAAGCTTCTTTGTAGCTCCAACAATTGTTTTATAATTTTTAAAATGGAGTTCCATATATGGAAAATTTACCCATGTCATCTAAAGTGCAATTTAAGAACAATATAGGTTGCTTTCATGCACCTGGATTTGGGATTACATGTAAATCTGAAGTGAAAATGACATTAGAGTAAATTGCATGCCCTAGTCTCAATGTTGCCCCAAATTGAGTGGTTCGACTTGAATAA
>JASDQU010306764.1:48910-60527 GCA_032191745.1 Picea mariana
TGGCATTGAAATTTTCAATTTACTTAGTTCATACTTGATGTCAAAAGGAGGAGTAGGAGGGGTTACTTTTGCATATTTCACAACTTTGAGTGGTTTGGGTAGAATGGTGTTAGGTTGTTGTGATGCAGGGGCCTTCCCTCCCTTTCCTAGAATGAGGGGACCTTTAAACTACTTAGCCGCTTTGGTCTCTTCTCTGATGGGAATTATTTTCTTCCAACAATCATACACTCTAGGCATTGTGTTTCTTCTTGAAATTTAAGGAAACTTGGTTTCCTCTCTTCTTGCATTCTTGGGATTCTAAGGAATCTCTTCCCTTCTTAAATTTGAGGCATTCAACATGGGTTTCATCTAATATTTTCTTCTTAACTCAAATAATATGTTATTAGAAATCATTCTTACATGGGAAGGGGACAGATACAAAGGTTCCTCTTTTTGTAGGTAGCCTCATTCCCCTCTTCGGGTTCTTCTTCATGTTCCCCCATCATGATGAGTCCTTCAGATCCCAAAAGGGGAAATGAGTCACTTACCACATTAAAATGATCACTAGGATGGAACAACATGTTAAGATCTCCATGTTGATTTGAATATTCTCCTCCCCCTTGTTCATATTATTCCTTGTAGTATAGAGGTGGATGAACCATTATTTTAAATTCAACTCTTCAGGCTTTCGGTATATCAGACTCTTCTCACCTATTTTTTCTTTGGAAAAATTTTCGGGGCATTTTGAACTAAGGTTGGTTCTTGAGTGGTTTATTTTTTCCCCTCAGTGTAGGTCCTAAAAATGCATGTGCTATTTTCCATTTCTTGACTTTTGAGAGATCATTGGCCATAGATCTCAATAGCTTGGTTACTTCTTCCATTGATAAGGTATCTCAAGTGGTTGAAGATGTATCATCCTATCTTCCCTTCCCTTTTTCTTGGAAATATCCTCTTTCATGGGTATATTCTCTAGTTTTTAGTTGTCTCCCTTATGCCTTCGTATTGTTGTCCAAATATTAAGCATCATTAAATAGGGAATCCAATTCTACATATTTTATTTCTCTTATATGTAGATAAAAATAATATTCGAAGGAAGTAGCATATACTACCATTGCCACAATTTATAAGGTTTTAAAAGTCTCTGGATTTATATGAAACAACTTATAAAATATGTTGGTGAATTTAGGAAGATTTTCACCACTATTCCTTCTCAAAGTGTTGAACTTGGTGAGGTAATATGTGTAATATTTCTTTCCCCCCTCCCCCATTTCTTAAGGAATTTATCATAAAATTGGGTCCAATGCCTTAGAAGCCATTGGTTAGGTTCCAAAACCATTTCTTGGCTTCTCCCTCTAGAGAATGGGCAAACATTTTGGACAACACATGATCATATTTGACATATAAGTTGTTTATACAACATTGGAAATCAATAAAGTAATCTTCTATGTAATACCATTTTCCCCAATGAATCTTGGTAAGAGTTTAAGGTGTCCATCAGGTAGATACCAAGGTGGTTTGGAGGGGATAGGACCAAGGGTTTGAACTTGGATGCTAGCCAGGGGTGAGGATGGATTTGGAAAACCATATGAGTATTTGAGGTTTGGATCTAAGAGTGGGAAGAAGTCCCATTCGATGATGAATATTTGAGGGTGTAAATATTTGAAGTAAGGAGATGGCCCAAAATTGTGGAGATGACGTAGGATCAACATATGACTAGGATAGGATTGGATTGGTGGTTGACATGGAGGTTGATATACTAACCCCACTGATGTTATTGTAGGGATTACTTCTACTTGTGATTGAGAAGGAAAACATCCCAAGACTTTTCCTTGGGGATGTATAATTGGCTCAATAGGTGCCTATATGCCTTGACCATCCTTGCCAAGACCATTGTATTCATAGCCCATTTTCTAAGAAATGGTGAAGCCAATATTATACTTTTGCTTATTTTTTTGTATTTTCATGGGGAATTCAATCTTTAATTTCAATGTGAGGGGGATATGGAAGGTCTCCATCATCAAACCCACCATATCCTCCCAATGTTTCTGCAACCATAATTCCCAAAATATCTTATCCTTAGGAATCCCCTCAAGTTTAACATCCATCTTCTTGAGGTAGATTCTCATTTTCCACCATGCTTTGATTTTCTCTTCAACCCAAGTCTTATTGCACAATTCCTTCCTTGGTGGATTAATAATTTTGGACTACTCTTCTTGTAGGATATAGGTTAGGCAAGGAATCACTAGGTCGCTAATAAAAATTCTTGTAATTCATTGGAATTGACTGCTCCTTCATTCACTAGAAACATTATTCTACAGTCTTTTCTTGGGATTGAGTCATGCTCTAAAAAATTTGTTCGACGTCCTCCCAACTACCCGTATTAGCAAATTTCTCAATTTGAGGCATAGACTCATGCACATAATATTTCATTATACACCTTAATCTTTTTACCTAGATGAAAATATGAGGTTATGAAAGGACTCAATAGGCCTTTGATAAAAAAAAATTGTAAGTCACTAGAATGGACCGGTACTTCATTCTTTGGGATACTTATTCTATGGAATTTTCTTGGGATTGATTTCTTCTCTTTAAAATTGTTTTATTTACTCCCAACTACCCTCATTGGACAACTTCTCAATTCCACGCCTGGACTCATACACATAAGCTTTCAATTCATACTCAACTCTTTTTACCTAGATGACAACATGAGGATCATAGTCTACTTCTTTTTGTGTTGAAACTTAAATGTTGATAGGATATTGAGAAATTTTTATAAATCCTTCATGTTGGTTAATGTCTATGGAATGGATTTAAAACGGATGTAAATGCATCCCTTTTAACTCCAACCACATAAATCTATTTTGTCAACATCTGTTATCTATCTTATATACTCCAAAGAAAAAATTCTTGGAGTCAATAGTTTAGTAGAATGTACAACCTAACCTCATAACCATATACTCTAATCATTTTGTAATATTAAAAAATGTACCAATCCCCAATTTTTTTTTTAGTTTAGCTGCTACAAACTTTTTCAATATCCCCACAGTCTTGGGTGTGACACCTCAATGATAAGGAAATATGCCTTTTTGATGAACTAATGAATGAAATATTTGTACCTTTTCCTTATATAATTATCTTTGACTAGTTTATTACATGTAGTGATTTAGTTAATCTCCCTCACATAATTCATCAACTCAATTATAAAGTGTTGAAACTAGTTTTCTTGGTTGTTTAACATCAAATAAATAAAAGATGAATAATTTCTGAAACAATTGTCAAATGAAAATTTGGAGCGCTGTCAATAGATAGCCTCAATGATGAACGTTGCATACTTGAATTGTTACCCGTAATTTCTACTGAATTGGATACTTAACATTTTAAAAATCATACATAATTCCACCCATTCATCAATATCCCTACATAACAACAAGGATAACATGGAAAAAAACTCTTGGGCCCAACCAATGAAAATATCGAACTTCTAGGGAATATTTATTCGAGGGACTATTTTTTTCTGGTATAGGAATGGCTTAATTAGGGCCCATCTCTCGAGAACATTCAGGTGAAATAGCCTATGGTCCTATGTGTCAATTTCCACTAGACCATCACCTTGGAAAGTGTCCAACATTTTCTTGACAGCTACAACGGTCACAAGAAACAATACGTGTCCTTCACTTGGAGAGATTATGACCCTCCATTTTACATCATAATTTTGTGTACACCAATGGACATCTTAGTTTCTTTACCTATTTCTCTATGTGTTATCCTTACTCTTGTATTGTAGTGTGATGATTAGATTCTACGATATTAGAATCAATGTATCATACACATATCCTTGTCTTGGTTCATGTACATTTTTTCCAAAGATCCCTTTGAGGGATAGAGATCCCTTAGAGAGGAACTTTGTGGTGGTTTAAGGCTTTGATCATGTCCATTGAGATTAAGAAGCATCATTTTGGGTTTAAGGTGTTTTTTTTCCTCCTCTGGATATGGTAAAGGTTCGAATTATGCTAAAGATCGCAATAACAAATCCTAGTATGGTAGAGGTCTTGATCATGCTAAAGACCCTAATATTCGTAATTGAAGTCTCAGAATTGTTCATATAGACCATGCGTGGTGGTATTGTTTAAGTGTTAGAGGTTATGGATTAATGTTGATAAGGTTATAAATCAATTTTGATAAGAATTAAGGTTGATAGTATTAAAGTGAATTTTTTTTGTAGGCTATAGGGTATTATCCATTGTAAAAGGAATGTGTGTGTGTGTTATATAACACATGCATGTTATTAACAAACACACAATCTATAGCACATGTGTTATTAAAACATACACATTTTATAATGCATGTGTGTTCATTATAGATAAAAACAAAAATGGCACAAAGCACCACCTCAAACTCTACAAAAAATCCAAGGTTGTATGCAGGTTAATAGACATCTTTCGTAAAAAACTAATGTTACAAAAAAATTTGTGATTTTGTTTGTGGAAGGAAAAATTTTGTTTATTTCTCATTTCTAATCCATGTAAGCATGGAGAATAGATACAATTGATCAAATTCTTCAAGGAAAGTGTAGCCTAGTGAAAAAAATATTTAAGAAAGATAAAAGGAAAGGTTATGTATGGAAAAAAGGAGGCCAATCCAAATTCCATCACAACGAATGCCACTGTTGTTTCTCCTTCATCGCCAAAATCAAAGCATGGGATTTTATAAGAGGCCAATTCAATTTTGGCATCTAGTGAGCCTCCAATGACTTTTTCATCAAGACAATTTGTCACTAATGAGCAATTGACAAAATATTTGCTTGGAGCTAATTATACTGAAGATGGAATTAGAGAGGTAACTAATGCACAACCTTATAATGAAGAATTTATTTTGGTGCAACCTCTTGTTGAACATTTAAACATTCTTGAAACTAGCCATGAGCATGTCCACTCTCCTCCCAATTTTGGCGCACAAGTTATTGAAGGGTTAATAAATCCTACGTTTATACCACAACCGAGAGGTGAAGAGTTCCAAACCACAGGTCCATTTTCCTTAACTAAACTAAGTAGTGTGCACCAAAAATCCCCTAAATATATTCATGTGGATGGACGTGGTCTAGCATCCCTTGAATGTAAGCTATCTAAATGAACTATTTGTATCAATCATACAAAATTATTAAATAATATTTTGAATAAAAATTTGATGCAACGAAATATTAGTTATTTCTATCTTTGTTAAAATCTGAAAGTTTGATTGTTGTTAGGAATTTTTTAGGCATTAAAGTAGTTAAAAGTTTAGAAACAAGTAATCCTATTGTTATAATCCTTGTGGATTATTTTCATACAGTTGGTAAGAAAACTTACTTGAAAGACCGTAATGCAGCTTGATCGATATTGTCGCAATCAATTATTAACAAGATCATAAGAAAATGCCATTTTTTAAAACAAACATCTCACATCATTAACCCTTCAAAAGTATCCTATTAGAAGAGACAACCTCAACATAGTAGGCCAAATATATTTGTGTGCCTTAAGAGATAAACTGCCTCATTTTGACATAAAGTTAATTGGAGCAATTAAGGGACCAATGCATAATATTTGGCACGATAACACTAGGAATGTTTCCAATCAGAATGTTATAGTAAAATTGAGAAGGAATTATAGGGATCTTGAACCCCACATCAAACAATTTTTTGACACGACACAAATATAAATGCATGGGAGATTCAAGAATTATCGTAATGCATTGAACTTGGACCAAAGATATTTCAAAAAATGAAAGCCTTGGTATGTTAGAATAAAAAGAATACCTAACACATGTTGTTGTAGATACCACATTGAATACGACTATTATTATGACACACACACACACACACACACACACACACACACATTCATTATGTTTTACATAACACTCTTGTGCATGAATGATTGGTGATACTATCATTGACATAATAATTCATAGCATCATGTGTACAAATCTAGAGAGACAAAAATATCATAAAAACAATTGTTTAGATGGGACATGCCCTAGCTGTAGTGAAATGAAATTACTGAGCAAGTGCATGCATATGAATTATGAATACAAATTTTGGAGGAATGAGATTGACATGCAGAGCTTCAAATATGTTATGTATGATCTAGGGGGAGGGAATGAAAGAGAAAATATATAGCTGGTGACATCCCAAATCATCATTGTGTACTTAAATTGAATATTTTCTTTCAAATTGCGCTTTGGAATGTCATGGGAAAATTAATGTAACAATGAAGTTATACATGTCTTTATTGTTGTTTCACTATGTATGAGTTTGTGATTTCATTAATTATTTCTTTGAATAGACCCAACAATATGTTTAAAATGTCCATGTGGCTCAATGGTAGGATGATCATTTTAAAATATGCAGAGATATATTTTCCATTGGTACTATATTATCTGTGGTTGAGTTTGCTGAGAACTACACCCTTTAGCTGCAAAATGGGATTCAAAGTCAATATTATCACTCAAAGAAAGTCAACCTAATCATTTATATCACATATAGGCATGGGAAAAATAGAAGTGATGATAAAATGGTTATATTGAAGGAGTATCACTTTTATAAAAGTGAGGATAGGTGTCATGATTTCACTTATGTACAATATTTTTTCAATTGTTCTAGTATCACTTGGAGGAGAATAATATACAAATTGATCGATATTGGATTTGGTTAGATGGTTATGTGCAGGCTAATTAAAAAATGCATGTATATTTCAATGATTGTGTATGTTGCAAAAAACACATGCCACATATTTGGAATTATTATGAGACTAGAAATAGGAAAGGGGAGCATGAAAGAGTTGGTGCATGCATCAAACTACATTACCTAGAGAAGAATTGAGGTTTACAACAAATTCCCTTATTTGAGATGAAAAATCTATAGTTAAATGGTGTTCTTCAGTAATGGTAGAGTGAATAATAAAGAAAGAATGATTAACAAGGAAAGGACAAGTGAAAAGATATTTTTGGGAGGTGGTCAATGTAGATCAATCATATACATATGAATGAAAAATAGTACATGGCACTCATGGATTTAATCTAGTTCAAACCTCTAACTAAACTATAGTTGAAATATGGATGCAAAATTTTTCTTGATTTTGTGGCCCATGTAGCAATGGTTAATGACACGACAATGAGTCCATGGATTGGGTTGATAGATGAAATCATGTATCAATACCCATTGATCAATGTATAACCACTAAATTATCTCATTTGGAGTAGGACCAATCAACCATTTCACCACATTACGATCATGTCCTAGATCTTGTACGATCAAGTTCAATGCAAATGGGGAACATTAGATTAATTTTGATTAACTAGCATGAATGTAGTACATTTTGTCAATTTAGTGGACTCACAGATTGACACTCCATTTTTGTAGGGCACATATAGGAAGTGGTTTCCTCGAAAGATATTGAATGGGGCATTGACTATTGGTTGGCATGTTTCTTATATGAAAAGAAGACCATCACTACTACATATGGTTTTGACGTCCAACAGGGAGTTTCGACAATACGGATAAAATCGATCATATCGTCGGACATTACTAACTAATTATCAAAATTTCATTATTTTTTATCTTGGTGTCCCGACGTCTATCAGTATTGTGACAAATTCCAATCATCGTCGACGTTTTGACCCATAGTCGACTGTTACCGTAAGGGACACGTGGAGCCCCATTTCCAAATGCATATCACAGAGGAATGCATTTAAATCCATGAGCTATAACAACTCACTCCAAAACATGTAAAGTTAATTATGATCAAATTATGTCACCTCTGTATAGATCAAGGTTGTCCCCACGAAGATCATATAAATATATATGCGTTCTCAAAATGTTCTACATTTTGGAATTTTTTGTGGGAATTGGGTGATATAAAGGTTGTAAGAAGAGTCATAGGAAAGGAGAGGCTTGTCATATCCGAGATAGTAGGAGTAATCTTGAGAGAGAACAAAGGTGTGGGATCTGTATTTCACTTTGGTGGCCAGTTTTTTAGGGGATACTATAATTGTATTATGTCTATCTACATGTAAATATCCTACTCTTATGACAATTTTATGGAATATCAATACCGTTTTGACTCGTAGTTTTCTTATATGTGATGTTTTTTGTGATATTTAGTGTTTTTCTACAATATTTAAGAGATATTGAATGCATCTTTATAATAATGTCTGAATCTACCTACAGGAAAATTATAAGGTATAGATAAGAGGTGGAAATTGAAGGGAGGTTATTTCTAAACTATGGAAGGGGAAGTAGGGTGTAAAGAACAGGAAATAAGTCCACTTATTACACTTGAAAGTAGATCTATGAATGAGGTTATGTTTGGTAAATAGTTGGCAATGGAAGGGTTTGTTAGAGTGGACAAGGCCCATATTAAGGGTTCCTTAGGATCTATCTAACCTTTAATTCTCAAGGATACATCATCCCCTTCAAAAAAATAATCCTTGAAAAGGGTTATTGATCTGAATAAACCTGGCATCATCCTCCTATAAGAGACAATGTCAAATGGGGATAAAATAGTTAGCTATCTAAGCGGTTTGCTTGGGGGTTGGAAGTTTAAATTCATTGATGATAGAGGAAGGTATGTGGTTATCATTAGACAATTTATACATCTATCTATGCCTTTGTTTTTTCAATTGGAAACATAAAACCCTTTGTTGTGGAAAAATATCAAAATTTGTTTTGTAGGACAAAGAGGGTAAGTTTTGCCTTGGTGCAAATTGCATGCTAGGCTACACTAAAATGAACCCTCATATATGAAAACTCATTCAATTTGAGTGGTTCAGAGTGTAAATGAGTTTCTAACCCATTTTACGTAAGTTAGTATACTTAGTTTTACGTTTGTAGTCATAAAAGACTCTGTTGTGCAAAAATAGGCAACAAATTCCTAGTAAAACCGTAGAAATGCAAATGTGTTTCTAAAAAGTAAGTCAAGGTTTTATTATACTGTAGATTTGAGTTTTGCAAGTTGTTGGGGGTGTGGCAATTCATATTAGACCTGATCATGTTGTTAATTTTTCAATTGCAATTTAAAAAACGATTGATGTGCAAAAGAGGCAAAGTTTTCCTTGTAAATTGGAAGGTCAAAACAGTACTAAGTGACAAAATTAAAATGCATGCCCAAGATTCCTTGTAGCACCTAAAATTGTTTTATAAGTTGTGCGATGGATATATCTACATTTTATATATATCTATGTCATCTAAAGATAAATTTTATAACAAAAGAGGTTGATTTCATGTAAATTTGAAGTCAAAACTACCTTAGAGTAAAATGCACGTCCCTATCTCAATTTTAACCCAAATTGAGTGGTTCAACTTGAAGAAGTTGTAATTTGTGAATTTACACCTTGAGATAGTTGTTTATTGGCAGTTCTAGAAAAAAGACTACCCGATGTGCATAAAGGCTAAAACTTTCCTTGTAAAACCAAAGGGCCAATTTATTAAAGTTTGTTATAGGAAAGTGGATGCCCAAAGTTGGATAATACTCAATAATTTAATATTTAAGTTGTAAATTGATTATTAAAATATTTTTAACATGTTTGTACAATTAGGAGTGCATTTGCACTTCAATAAGGATGATTTTGATTCACAAAGATTCATGACATTTTCTATAACCATGTTTTCCCAATTTGAAACTTAAAACCCTTTTCCCTGCAAAAAGACCAAAAATTGTCTTATAGGAGAAAGAGAGAAAATTTTGCGTTGGTGTAAATGTTTCCTTGGTGCAAAATGCATGCCAGACTACACTAAAATGCACGCCCATGTCTCAAAACTCATTCAATTTGAGTGGTTCAAATTGTAAATGATTTGTTAAGTCAATTTTCATAAGAATGCATACTTATTTTTTCATGTATAGTCATATAAGAAGTTGTTATGCAGTAATAGGCAAAAGATGCTTAGTAAAATCCTAGAAATGCCCAACTTGTTTTTAAAATGTAAGCAATTTTTTTATTATACCTTAGATTTGAGTTGTGAACATTTTGGGGTTGTGTTTTATCATATTATACATATTCATTTTGTTAAGTTTGCAATTGCAAATTTAAAAAGGGTTCTTGTGCAAAAGAGGCAATGTTTTCCTTGTAATTTGGAAGGTCACAACCGTATCAGGTGACCAAATTAAAATGCACGCCCAAGCTTCTTTGTATCTCCAACAATTGTTTTATAATTTTCAAAATGGAGTTCCATATATGGAAAATTTACCCATGTCATCTAAAGTGAAATTTAAGAACAATATAGGTTGCTTTCATGCACCTGGATTTGGGATTATATGTAAATATGAAGTGAAAATGACATTAGAGTAAATCGCACGCCCTAGTCTCAATGTTGACCCAAATTGAGTGGTTCGACTTGAATAAGGTGTAATTTGTGAGTACACACCTGAATATTTCCTTATAGTGGAAGTTTCATACAAACACCTACCTCATGTGCATAAAGGATAACAATTGCCTTGTAAAATCAAAGGGTGAATTTGTTAAAGTTGACTAAGGAAGGTGCATGCCCAAAGCTAGATAAGCCTCCATAATTTAATTTTTAAGTTGTAACTTGTTTATTTTAATATTTTAACGTGCTTGTAAAATTAGGAGTGCATTTACACTCCAAAAAAGATGATTTCTATGAACAAATATTCATGACCTTTTCATGAAATATAGAATGAATATGTCAATATTATATGAAATATTACAAGCTACATGGTTGTACAAAAGTTGTAGAAAATATACAATGGTTAATTTTGTATGATGAGATGATGTATATAAAGGACAATGAGTAATGCATTCCTTAATATGAGATAAGTGTTCCTTAAGAAGAAAATGCACGCTAAAAAATAAAAATTATGTGTTGTCTGCTTGAAAACAAGGCATGTTGTAAAATGCATGCCCTTGAATAAAAGATGTGAGCCTTGTGTTAGGATTTGCATGGTAACTTCTTGAAAGCATAATGTTAGGGTAAATTCATATCGTTAGATGAATTATGTAGATTACGCACATTTTTCTTATGAAATTTCATGAAAAAGGGGCATTGAGGAAAATGCATGCCGTGCTAGGGAAAAATGAAGGATGTACATATGTTGTTTTGTCCCGATATGGTGCAGGGTGAAATATATATTTTGGTTTGGGGTTACATGCATGAAATAATATGTATTATTACATATGCAACTCTGAAATTATTTATAGTGATACATGATAGATTAATGATTATACAAGTAAAATACCGTGGTTGTGGATTGTTGTTGTAGATGAATTTTGGAAATACCCTGGAGTGAAGACTGCAATCCTTGTGTTAGTATTTGCATTATATATTTCTTAAATCGTGACGTTAGGAAAAATTCATATATTTACAGGAATTATGCACATTATGCACACTATCCTTATGGAATTTCATGAAAACAAGACATTGAGGAAAATGCATGCCCTGTTATGGAAAAATGCAAGATGTATATATGTTGTTGATCCCAAGAATTTGTAGGGTGAAATATATATTTTGGTTTGAGGTTACATGCATGAAATACTATGTATTGTTACATATACAACTCTGAAATTCTTTATAGTGATAGATGACAGATTAATAATCCTTTAAGTGAAATATTGTGGTTGTGGATTGTTGTTGTATATGAACATACCC
>JASDQU010306765.1:69259-80987 GCA_032191745.1 Picea mariana
GAACATAGAATAATGCCAAAATTTGTTATTTTTTATACCAAGGAAAGAGATTTCTTACCGACAGTTTGAAGAGGGACCGTTAGGGACCGATAGTGCCAGGATTCATGAGACCGGTAGGGACCGGTTTATTATAGGATCATGTAGAAGTTCTTCTTCTCATGTTAGATCGATGCAGACAATGTCATATTTCGTTGAACTTAAATAAGTGTATCTTTTGTGCACCATTTGGAATTATACTAAGACATGTAGTGTGCAAACAAGGACTAATGGTTGATCCAGCCAATATCACAGTAATTCTGGGCTTGGAACCCTCTGACATCAGTCAGATAGCTAAGGGAAAATTTGGGTCATACAGGTTATTACAAGAAATTTATCAAAGGATATGTGTAGATTAAAACACCCATGGAAAAGCTACTGAAGAAGGAAGCCCAATTTCAATGGAATGAGGATTTCCATAAGGGGTTGGAAACTTTGAAACATAAACTGGTAACCACATCCATTTTGATCTTTCTAGAGTGGAACAAGGAGTTCCATGTACATGTATATGCATCATCCTTAGTGTTAGGCGCATTACTGTCACAACCCAGGGAAGGGGACACTGATCATCCAATTGCATTTGCAAGTAGGAAACTGTCGACATCTGAAAAGAATTATACCACTACAGAACATGAAGGATTGGAAATGGTCTATGTGCTACAAAAGTTCAGGAACTAATTATTGGGGTCCCACTTCAAGATGTATATAGAGAATTCTGCATTAAAGTACTTAGTTAACAAGCCTGTATTGGGAGGAAGAATATGTAGATGGTTGTTATTATTTTAGGAATATGACTTTGAGGTCATAGTAAAACCAGGAAAGTTGAATGAAGGACCGGATCATCTCTCACACGTATTGACAGGAGAGGATGAAGGTAATTTAGATTACAATTTCCTAGATGCACAGTTATTTGTAGTAAGGATGGTGGATGATTACTTTGTAGACATTGTCAAATTTTTAAGTACATGCATGGCTCCCTCCTAGATGACAGTTGCATAGAAGAAACAATTGGTGGTGAAAGCAGCAGACTATCAGTTGATTGCAATAAACTCGTATAAGTTAGGGGAAGATAGAATATAGAGGCATTGTGTATTGGAAAATGAAAGGTCGATTATATTGGAGGAAGCACATGACGAAATTGTTGGAGGACATTATGCAGGCAAAGCAACATCACATAAGATTTTATGCGTAGGGATTTGGTGAACTACACTGCACAAATATGTGAAGGAGTATTTCCAGTCCTACGACGTATGTCAAAGGGTGGGAAAACAATCTAGGAGAGATGAAATGTCATTAAATACACAGATTACACTGCAAGCATTTGATAAGTGGGTCATTGACTTTGTAGGACTGATCAATCCATAAGCAAGGATATCAAGGGCATGATACATCATCACTACGACATAATACTTAACAAGGTGGCGAAAGTAGCATCGGTTACTGATTGTACTGCAGAGATTGTTGGGCAGTTTCTATTTGAGAAGGTAGTAGTCACGAGGTTTGGATGTCTGCACATATTACTTAGTGATCAAGGTACACACATTCTGAATAGAACAATTGCCGCACTGACTGAGGAGTTTTAGATTCATCATAAACAAAGTACACCATATCACTCTCAGGTCAATGGCACAATGGAAGCTTTTAATAAAATCTTGGAGAATGTTTTGACAAATATCTGCAATATAGGGCGAGATGATTGGGACTTACAATTCCTTGTAGTACTATGGTATTATAGAATGACAAGTAAGAAGTTGATAGGACATACACCATTCTGGTTAGTCTATGGACATTATGCAGTGATGCCAATGGATTTCATTATACCTAGCATGCACATTGCAATAATCAATGAGCTCTCTGATACTAGAGCGATAGAGGAGATATTGGCGTAGTTAGTTCAGCTTGAGGAGGACTGGTTTATTGTAGGGTTCCATTAGCAGGTGAAAAAATCCAGAGAGAAGGCCTGGCATGATCGCCACATTAAACCAAAGAAATTTCAAGTCGGTGATTTGGTACTACTCTATGACAAGAATTATATGCAACATCCATGGAAGCTTCACATGCAATGGTTAGGGCCTTACATAATCCATCAATTGGCAGGGATGGGTGTTGTGTGGTTGGAAACCTTGAATGGATAAGTGCTGGAGGGAATGGTGAATGGGAATTGACTAAAAATCTATAGAGATAGTCGACAACCCACGTAGTAATTTGGGCTACACCGAAACCTTTGTATTATAGTAAGTGTAATATCAAGAAAAACAAGAAAAAACCAAATAAAAAAGTAGAGAAAAGGAAAGAAAACAAATAAAAAGTAGATATAGGATAGAGGAAAAAGAGTGGTTGAATACCAAGGTATCATAACTTGCACAATTGGACTGATGATCACATACGAAGAAAACACTGCGCCAAGTTCAAAGACAAGATACAGACGGGACCAACTACGAAGTATACAACTGGACGAGCAAAGAACCACTACGTAGGTTGGCTACAAAAAGAACGTTAAAGGAAGTCAGGCACGTAAACGACAGATTAGATGGCCGAAGGTACATGTCATAAAGACACCATATAATCCTTAAATAGGAAAAGTCACCATAAATCCTGAACATATCAGCAATACGAAAGGAAAATCATAAAGTGGATTTGGTCATAAAAGAGGATTTAGTTACCTAGTCACCAACTTTAACACCAGATTGAACAAGGAAGTTAAGGTGGGATGAGACAAGTATACTTGGCACGAACACACAAAACACCGAGAGGGAAGGAAAATGTAAGTCATTGTTACATGCAAGTAGGAGAGAACAAAGTCAATTTACCCGAGTGAAGGTAGATAGACCTGCACAGACACACAAAGTTATTACACAAGTCCATCATACAAAGAGAATGACACCACCGAGAATGGGAGGACCGTCCGGTGTAGCAAAGATGCAACCAAAGCGACTAGTAGAGGATGTGGACGTCAAGGAGGTAGCCGAAACTTCGATGCCGATGCCACCAATAGTTTTTTCACATGGATTATTTACCTCCACGAAGGGATGACGAACCCCCAACAAACATACCAGTGAATACAAAGTACCCCCTACCAATAACACTAGTTCCGAACGACATCAGTAGCGATGAAAATATGCTCAGGAAGGTAGCCAACCTGAAGTTCATGGATCACGATATCATCGATTCTCAAAAATTCCCTGAGTTGGCCAAGGATCATTATTTATGCACAAAGACTGTCCCAAGTATGGAAGAGATTCTGGTAGAGCCACAAGCATGGGCATTGGGCTTAGAAAAAGAAGGAATCTTTAACTTGTTTGAAATTCCACATTTTAGACGAAGTAACGAAATTAATGCCTGTGTCAAGGTATTACTCATCTGTGTTCATGGGAGGACACTCTAGTTAGATCCCCTAGTCTCCATTGATACTATGCTCATTGCACACATCACAGGGTTGAGAAAAGCAGGAGAAGACCCCTCGATGTTGTTCCACAAAATGGGAGAGTGAGCTCTCTCTAAAGACATGAAAGAGAAATTTGACACATTTAGAGGCAAAAGGGGTATGGATGTGAAGAGAATCAACGACAAAGAGGTCAGATTTATGATGCGGGTTTTATCTTGCAAGCTGTTTCCCAAATGTCACAGAGACGAAGTGCTAGCGATAGTAATTTCAGCGGCCGAAAAATGAAAGGAAGGGGTTCATATGAACTGGGCGATATTTCTTGTGAACCAATTTCTACAAGATTGCATGGAGGCCAAGGAGAAGGGCGTTGAGTTTCACTGTGCATGGTTATTTATTCTCATTGTGATGATCGGGTGGCAGGAGCCCTCATATTTCCAGCGCATGTGTTCTTCAGGTCGCAGCCCGTTGTCTACTAGATATGCCAATTTATGGCACACAATCATCAAGAGGCGATAAACTGACAACAACACCACTTTATATACATACTTGCAACTCATTAATAAGGTAGTGGAGACCAAAATGTGCATACCAGAGGATTCGGTCATTGCATTCAAGGACATCGTGTGGTTCAGAGATGACATGCACCATATGTATGTGCAAGCCAATAAGGATCCTACGCAGAAATGGTTGCCGACTAGTTACCGGCTAGCACTAGAATATGTGCACTTAATAATCAGTGACTGGGAGGATGTCTGGAAGAATACAATAGACAAGCCAGGGCCCTCGGAAGAGGATGAATACCAAAACAACATTGAGGAAGAAGAGGATCATATGAATAATGCAAGAACACGCCCTGGACAATCTAAAGTCCCTAACGTAGGACTCAAAAGAAAAAATAAGGATCTTGAATAGATAGGAGGGGCATGAAAGAAAGCTAAGGCATAGTGGCATGCCCCATTTTATATTTTAATCGATGATGATATGAATCAACTTGGGTACCTTATCCATCATTCCACCAAGGAACTCTGGGAGGAAGTTGAAACAAAGCATGAGGACCAACAAAAGAAGGTCCAGGATCAGTTGGAAATCCTTCAACAGCTCCTAGAAACAACATGTGTTGGGAAAGACCACAGGTCAGGGGATGGGCCATCTACCAGAACAAGGATAGAAATGGCCAGCATGCAGACGACCCTTACACAACTCTCAGGGGAACATAGAACCATACAGATTGAGGCAACTGTGATAGAGTTTCCAATGAGAAAATTGCAGGAACAAATTAGGGCATTGGGCCAACTGAGTATAGTCGTATCTAGACTACCCATCCAAAGGGTACATGAAATACAAGCAAAATTGGTGCAGGAAATCAAGCATAGAGGCGATGCAATGCATCGAGACTTGGACATACTAAGGGATGGAAGTGCCCAAGTACATGTCCAATGCGAGACAACCCTTCAACAAAAGAAGGACATTGAAGGCCACATCGAGGAAGTTCTCAAGAATAATGAGGGGGCAGAGGCAAGGGCCCTGAAAGAAATACAAGAAAAGGAGGAAGGGAAAGCTATGGTGCATATGATGCAAGCCATTGTCCAGAAGTTATACAAGCAATTACCAGAAGTTCCCTTGGTCATAGAGGCCACTATGGAGGAACAATTGTCGAAAATTGGCGAATTTGTGAAGGGATTCAGGGAGCAGATCCAGGATATGCCACTGAAGAGCACACCTAGAATGCTAGCTGAGGTGCACAAAGGTAGAATGAGGAAAATATTCATCCCTTGGCATTGATCAATCATCATTGGTGTGACCATAATTTGGGAAAATATTCATATGAGAAGGAAATGATGGCTATCCTTCATGCAGTGAAGACTTGGAGCTCATATCTCATAGGGAGGCATTTCAAAATCAACATTGACCATCATAGTTTGAAGTACTTCGTCAAACAATGGTTGTATTCACTAAAGAAACATAAGTGGGTCACTAGATGCCAGGGAATGATTATGAGATCATATATAAGAAGGGTAAATAAAATGTGGTGGTTGAATCTTTATCAAGAGAATTTGAGGCAGATGTATCAATCCTTACCTTATCCTTACCAAGTCTAGGATGGCTTGAGGAAGACCATAGGGAATGGCTAGAAAAAAATACTTTAAGACAATTGATCCAATGGATTCAGACATATCCCAACCCACATAAGTGTTATACATGGAAACAAGATACATTGCAATATAAAGGGCACATTGGTCTGGAAAAAGTTTCGGCCTTATGTTGAGTCCTCAAAATAGATTCATTTTGTCACATTCTTATCTTAATAGCTCCATCCAAAAGTTTATATCTATGCCTCAATTATATCCTATTTCACTCCTTTTTGCGATAAATCCTACTCAACTACAAAATATGTGCATGGAGGAAGGTTAAAGGTAAATTGTCCATTTTTATAATTAATTCCATTCTTCTTTGTGCATAATGATTTAATTAACTATAGTCCCCGAGGTGTAGGACAGCCAGTCACAGAGTGTATTGTTAAGGCACTCTGTGATGTTAAATTCACCGGTTCAAAACCTACGGGGACAAAAAATCCAGCGATGTTAAGGGTTGGTGTGGCTCAGGTCGGGTGTGATCCCTGGGTGATTTTGACGGCTTAGATGCCCCTGAGTCACGGTTTATTAGCCATAGTTAGTCCCACATGTCACAGAAAAACTAACAAACAAAAATAAAATGATTTAATTAACTATTATTTTAATGAGTAGCTACAGAATCTCCTGATTCTGTAGCAACTCATAATACAATTTTGTATCATGATTGCTAAGAAGATTTTATGTAATGATTGTTTTATCTACAGGGATGTGGTCAGTGTTGGACATGTAGTTTTGGATGCAATTTAGATAAAAACCTAAGTATAAAGAAAATGTGCAGAAGGAAGAAAAGGCAAAAGGGCGCAGAAGGAAGAAAGTGCGCAGAATAACATAAGCGTGAAGGATGAAGACGATGCATAGAAAAAAGAATAAATCAAGTGAGCGAGAGAAGAAAGCATGAAGGATGATAATGTGCCTTTCCATAAATAGAAGAACAACATAAAAGTTGCATAAAGAACGAAAAGCAGAAGAAAGAAAACAACCAATTAATTGAAGTTGGCCATGCCAGGCATTGTAATGGGATATTTTTGGGATAGATAGAATAAGGATTTAATCCCTAGATTTTGAGTATAAATATGTAATGGGTTGGGAGATAGAGAGGGATACTTTGAGTGGTGAGGTTGAATATTATGCAAGAGTCGTGAATGTAATGGTCAGTTGATAAGATGAAAGATGAATAAAGAGAGAGTTTAGATCTAATATGGTGTCTTGTGTTCTTTACTTGTTTATGTGCGTTTATGAATGATGTTGCTATGCTTCATAGAATAAACTTAGTTTGTGGATTTATTATGATGCAATATTCATGAATGACTGTGAGAATATCTGTAATAACTGAGAACATACATGAGCTGGAAGAAGGAACAATGACTCGGGTATCCACCTCCCTTTCCCTTACTACTGCAAAAGCCTGGTTCTTGCAGTCCTAATAGATACCTCGGGTGAGACTTCATATGCGCAAGAAGGTGATGTCGAAAGGGTGAGTGTCTTGTGGGTTTGTTGGTCATAGTTAATCTGAACCTTGGGTCTTACACCTCGTGCGTAGATCAAAAGATCCAAAAGTTAGCCTTGGACTAAACCTCGAAATTTGGAAGGTGTCAAAATGTTTCATGAAGTTCATCCACTTTTCAGCATAGCCCATTGATCCTCTATATCAGAGTAGGAGAAAAGTCAAACTTGTAAGTCAACATGTACACGTGGCAGAGTGCATAAGCCAACTTCATCAAATCAATGCATAAGAATGAAAAAAAATTGTGTTATATAAATTCATTTCTCTAATACGTGGATCATCAAACTCAGTTTATAAATCCACGAAAGATTCAAATATGATTTTGCATATATGTATATGTAATTTGTTACCAACTATTTATGAAACCTGTATCAGAATAGAGAGGTTGTTTTGCAGGGTCAATGGCGAGAAAATGAAGGAGAATATTGAAAATTGGCCACATGGGTTTTATGCAGGATGAGGCCATATATGTTTCATGTGGGCAATTTCCTTAAAATATGAAGGATACATGAGATATGATTGATTCTTTAAACCAAAATTTCCTAGAATAATAATTGTGGAAGGGTTTGAGATCCGTGTAGCTTAGATTTGCATGATCTTGATTGCATTGTATAAATAGATATAATTAGACCTTCAGAGGGACATGTTGATTATTATATTTATTAGTGAATTTATGTAAACACATTTGCTGGTAATACAAATCTCTTGTTACTGTTCAATTACATGAGTTGTGTGTTTTAATTTTGTGAGTTTAGTCGTATCAGTTTCTTCTGGTAGTGTTCACTGAGCCAGGAGGGCCCCCTTGAGGAGGAGTGCATTGCCTATTCACTTTTTGTTGGCATTATGTTTTTGCTTATCTAGTTGTATGATTTCTTAATTCTGTCATTTCCCTTTTGCAAGCTTATTTATTTATTCTTACACAAAGATAACTAATGTGGTATCCATCAATTGAATAATTGAATGTTATTATCAACATGGACTTTCATTGCTAGATGATTGAAATAATGTTATAACAGTCTAGTATATTGGTGGTATTAAATATTGGAATTATATTTGTGTTATTATAACTTTGTTTTTGCATCAATAGTATTACTTTGTTCTTTTTGTAGTTGAACATAAATCTGTTTCTGTAGCTAAGGCAGTGACCAATTTTTCCTTATGCATAACTAGTCACTTATGGATAGATTGGAAGCTAAAACCTGCATAAAATTTTCATGCAATTCATCAATTTATGATCCCCAGGTTGATAATTTAATGTAGCAGATTTTAGTTAACAGAACTGTCTGACACCTTAAAACAATGAGTCTTAGAGGAGCTACATTCATCACTAATAGTAGGTCACTCTAAAACCTATGAAAAAACTAAGTTCATATTCTTTTAGGAAGGAATGAAATCAGGTATTTAGAATTTCATAGAATCCTATGAAACTTTCCAAATAAACAAGAGAGATACAGTGAATATGCCAAAGGAATTCCAATAACTGCATATATTTGGACCGACATCTCAATGGATTTCATTGTGGGACTCCTAAAAGCAGGTAACAGATTAGTCATCAGGGTGGTTGTCAATCATCTTTCAAAATCTACTCATTTTTGTGCTCTATCTCATCCCTTAACTCCTTCCTTAGTTTCCCATCTCTTCGTGGACCAAATATTTAAGCTATAAGGTATGCCCACTTCCATTGTCTCAAATGAGAACCCCACATTCAATAGCAAATTTTGGCAGGAATTATTTAAAATTCAAGGTACACAACTGAATATGAGCACTACATATCATTCTCAGATTGATGGGAAAATAGAAGTGGTCAAAATTTTCATATAAACCTATTTGAGATTCTTTGCTTCTAAAAATCTATACAAATGGGCATAATGGCTTCCCCTTGCTAAATTGTGGTTCAATACCAATTATCATGGAGCTACCAAAATGACATCATATGAAGTTGTTTATGGAAAAAAAACCTTTTCATTGGCATATTATATACCATGCACCTCCAATGTTCATGCAATCGATAGAATGATTCACACCAGAGAAGCCATTATCTATACCCTCAAGGACAAATTGGTTATGGTGAAAAATCAAATGAAACAAAAATTTGATTAGCATAGATCCAAACATTCTTTCACCAAAGGGGATCAAGTGTTTCTTCACTTGCAACCTTATAAACATACATCATTGAAATATAAAGTCCCCAAAGGCTAGCTCCCAAGTTCTATGGTCCCTATCAAATCATACAACACATTGGGTAGGTGGCCTACAAGTTGGCTCTCCCAACCCACTACACGATTCATCTAATCTTTTGCGTGTCATGTTTGAAGAAGGTTGTGGGATTGAATTGCAAAGTACAGACAAAAATACCAAAACTTGATGAAGAAGGTTCCATTTGGATTCAACGAGAAGTAGTATTGGATTTAAGAGAGAGTTAGTTTCACTAGCACATGATCAGGGAAGTACCGCTCTAATGGAAACATAAGAAACTAGAAGATGCAGCATGGGAACCAACAATGATTCTACAACAATTTTCTCACCTTTAGTGTTGAGGACAATGCCTCTTTCAAAGGAGGAGGGCATGTTAGGGTCCTACCCTAACCCCCTTACTTAGGATACTTTATTGATGTATTATGACTTGTGCACTATTGGAGGGAATATCTTGTTTTTCTTTGTAGGATATTTCTTGGTGACATCATTCATGGAGGTACTAAGGCACTTTGGATCTCCATGGGGGCATGAGAGCCCACATGATGGATGGTGTGCCCCACATATTGGAGGRWTTTGATGATGAGTGTTGCACACATGGTGATTTCATTGGCCCATGAAACAGGCCTATGATGATGAGACTTGCATGATGTTACCCCCCATGCTAGAAYGTTGCACTTTTGGAGCATGAMATCACACCTAAAGGGCTTGTTTTGAGTTGGGTCTTGCACATGGTGGAGTTGTGGGACATGAACCCCACACTTTTGTGGACTAGTGAGATGTTGTGGCACCTTAGTAGTTGACGTCGTAGTCTTTGGAGGATAGCTCACCCAACGACCACCCTTGGAGAAGACTTTGGGGACTTAATTTCCTCTATTTTGTTAATTTTGGTCATTATTTAACATATCTGGGAAAAAGTCAAATTGTTTTGGTTAAGTCAATCTAAAAACATGAATTTGATTCTAAACTAGTGGATTGTATTGTAAATTTGGTAAAGTGATCTTCGATTTCCCTCTATAGATAGAGGCAAGCCTCACTTCATTTTTCATATTCATCATTGAGACATTATTCTCTCTCTCAAAGAAATTCCGGCCCTCTTATTTTCTTGTGCAATGGATTGGTGCAATTTGTATATTGGTGATATTTGCTCATGTGCTCTTTCTAGGAGATGACTCGCTTTCTTTGGAGGATTGGATTGTGATCCAGGCTTGCTCTTGGTGAATTATCTTTGCAGGTTTTCTTTTGTTTGATGGTAAATTGCTGCAATTTGCTTTGATTATCTTGCTTGGAGAAACCATAGGAGGGTTAGGAGTGTCTATCCCCTCTTTCAAGATAATTTTCTAATTTAAGTGTGGTCATTAAAGGGTATTTTCAAGGGTTAGGATTGTCTATCCCCTTGAAAACATTATTGGATAGGATTTTAAAACCATGGGTTAGGATGGTCTATCCCCCTAGGGTTTAAAAACTAGTTTCCCATTAATTTGTTGAACTAGGTGAGGACTTGGGCACATAAGGGTTTGAGATCAAGTTTCAAGTCTCTTTCCATTGACATCCTAACTTACTTGTTAATGTTATGACACCATTACCCAATAGATAAGAAGCTAAGTCTTGCATAAGAATCTATTGCAAGGAGTGCACAGATTCGAAATTTGACTAAGTGTCGAAGTAACCCTCTAAAGAGTCAAAGGGATTGAGAGAGAAAGCTCAAGAGAGATAGTAGGAGAAATATTCAAGGGAAAGAAAGTTCTGAAGGTTTCACAAGTCATCGACTAATATCCATTCAAGAGGGAGCGAGATCATTCTGGATTGTCGTATCTGGGCAAATTACATGAGATTTAAGTCTCTCTATGCACATAGAAGTGAGGATTATCCAAAGTCCTGAAGAGGCTAGGGACCCTCCATCATCCAGAGGGACACGTGGCGCAATATCTAAAACTTACATGGCACAAGATCTAAAACTTCGAAATTTTGTAGACAGGGAGAGAGAGAAATCGTCGAACAACCGAAATAGATCTTGGTCATTGGTCTCCAGGGGGTTATGTGTCAACATATCTGATACTTCGGGGGAAATTCACTTCGAGGATTTTAGTTGAGGAGTTGAAACTCCCCAACCCCGAAGAGTTGAAGTAAATCATAGCCGTCTGATTCAGAAGGACACGCAATAGAGATCCGTGAACTTCAGGTGAAAGAACTTCGGGATAAACCGAAGGCTAAGAGTTGAAAACACCGAAACCTGAAGACCCGAAGAAAACCACAACCATCAATCTGTGAGGGACATGCGTCGATAGATCTCCGTCTTCGGATGAAAGCACTCTAGGAGAAAGTGAAGACCGAGAGTTGAAACTTTCGAAGCCCGAAGAGCGAAGTGAACCACAACCGTTGATCTGTGAGGGACACACATCGATAGGTCGTCGTCTTCGGGTGAAAGCACTCCAGGAGAAAGCAAGGACTGAGAGTTGAAACTCCCAAATCCCAAAA
>JASDQU010306766.1:0-14095 GCA_032191745.1 Picea mariana
ATGATTTAACCTGCATCAACCAAAGTTGTCATGGTGATTTCAAGGACGTTTCAAATTTGTGCAACTTAAACTAGAAAACAGGGTTAGGCATAAGTTTTTCTTTACTTGTCTGTAAATAGACGTTACTCTCTTTAGGGGAGGTGGCTAGGTTAGGGATAAAGCATCTAATCTTGATTTCTTCACCTAACAAAACTATTGACTCCTTCACCTGGTAGCTACGCTAGCACTGTACCCCACTCGCTAATTCCTCTAACTTACCCTCCTAGCGCACACGAAGCCCCCTCTCGCTTATCTTGTTCTAAGTCCTTATACTTTGCGTTTACAACTAATTAAGGTGAATTCCAACCTAATGTTGATGAAATGAGTCTAAGACTATCCTTTGATGCTTGACTCATGGGATTTCGTTGGCACATTGTACATATGCGTTGAATTGTGTGTCTCGGTGGCTGCAGGTGCGAGTCTTGAGGATTGTAGAGTGGTTTTCGGGCATTGGAGCTTAGCGCTTGTGTGTTGTGGTTATGTATTGTTTCTGGACTTGTGGTCGCAAGATGTAGTGAGCCTGAGGTGATGCACTGAAGCTTGGTGCTCAGCTTTGATTGGTAGAATGGAATGGAGGGACTTGGCGCTTGGCTCGATGGTTGAGGGCTCAGAACTCAGTGTTTGGTTAACATGGATAATTGGAGATTATACTTCGGGATAGTATTTTATGACTATTAATTTATTTATGTATAAGAATTTATTTTATAACGACTCATGTGTGGCTCGTTGGTGTTTGGTTGTTTTCCAAGGCTTGGACTATGGTGAGTAGTCGTGGGTTCAAAACCCGTCTGCTCCAAAAAAAATTTAATCTAACCCAAATTTAATCTAATCCCTAAAATCATTAATTAACTTTAATGTAGATTAGCTTTACACTAAATAAAACAATTAATTTAATTATTTTTTTTTAAAGATAATTAATTAACTTTAAAATTATTTTTACACTAAATTAAAGACAGTTAATTAAAAAAATTAATTAAATTAGTTGAATTAATTACTTATTTTTAAAGCAGTTAACTATACTTTACACTAAAATAAAAAATATAAACGAACACACAAAAAAAATATATATAAAAATTTTAATAATAAAAAAAATCAAAATAATTTAAAAACAAGTGCAGGTACGCATGGATTCCACGTGCCCGACTTGCTTCCTCCAACGCCCGCCTATCTCAACCCTAACCTTTATTGCCGTAACCCTAATTCCTCTTTTCCCCATCGTTTCTTCTTGCGAGGTTTTTGGTTACGCAGTTGGCCGCCATGGCCTTCTCTCATGGCTTCTCCTCCTTGTTTGTCAGGTGTTTGGTTTCTGGCGTTCGTCACTAGCTTGTATATTGTGGCTTTGGTAGCTAACATGTGTGTTTTGTTGTAGGATGGTACCAAGACAGAGTGGCAGAAACGAAAATGGTTGAGAAATCAGACCATGCAATTAGCAGAGCAGAAATGAATGTGCCTTTCTGTCATTAGGGATTTGATTTTTATGATGCCAGAAAGAGATACGAGTTCAATAGGCTTAAATCTATCTTTATTTTGTTCATTGGGCAGGTTTTTAAGTCTGTAAATTCCTTGTTCCTCGTCAGAAGCCTTTTTCCGTTTCGAATAAATCTCTTTGGAGAATATGTAAGCCATCTTTCCATGGTAACTTTAGGCCAGATATGAAAACTGGCAATATTAGGCAATTTTGCGACTTAACTGACAAAAAGTTGTTGCTAGTTAAAACTTTATGATTAAGAGCCTTTTCTGTTGTGAAGATTGTGAGTCTAACGATGGTAGATTTAAACTTATGGATCTTTAATTCCTCTGGTAGGGTTTAAGTAGTTAATCTCTGTTTTTAATGCAAAAATCGTTTTCCTATTGGGAACAATTCTCTCATGAAGTTAAGCTAATTTTCTTAACAGAACAATATGCTAGTAATGTGATAGTGTGTATGTGTAGAAACTGTTAATATGGCTACTAAGATCAAGTGTTTTTAGATGTTTTCTATTTTCAATATGCTTACCAGATTAGGCTTACCGGTTAGGAGAGAGGGACGAGAGGCATTCTAAAGTTTTGAAGCAAGAAATAGGAGTCATCTTCAAAAAGCCTCCGTGTTGTCTTTGTATTCATTGACTTCGATAATGAATAAACCCTTTGCATGGAAGTGTAGATTGATAAAACCTCTAATTAACCATGCTAAAGATATCCGTTCCTGAGAATAAATTATGTTGGCAAAACACCATTGAATTGAAAAATTAGGGCATGACTAGACATGTACTAGATTTCATAGCTAATATCTTCTGTTGGAATTTATTTTATTTTATCTGGGGATTGTTAAAGTCTTAGAACTATAGTGATTAAAATGATAACTCTCCTCTGCTAGTTGTGATAACTCTAGCACTCCCTTGTCTTCAAAATGATAGATTTGTATGAAGGTTGGGAGGGACCCTCCCCTCTCCTAAATCTAGGACCATCATAGATAGTTTTCAAGTTATAGAGAGTGAACAGTCTTCATTCATGTAACCAATCACCCTTTGTATGCGTGTAGCACCAACAACACACACATACAAAGTGACATAGCCTTGCTAATATGACTATCTTACTCCTTTAACACACTCCAAATCTCTTGAAACCTAAGTCAGCTAATATGACTGTATTACTCTGATATTTGCCCAATTCTCTTAAAACCGAATCAATTTGTTCAAAACTCTTGAAACCTTATCAAATACTGAAGAATTATCAAAGTAGCGAGAAAGAAAACATTGTTTTTCCGTTATCTATAATCAAGTCACACCTATTTCAACCTTTTGGAAAGGAAGAAAACAAGATATAGCTTCTCATACATAAAGTGGCATGACTAAAGTCAATGTTCTTCTTCCAATTTGATAGTCATCATCTAGACTTATACCCTTCAACATCGTTGCAGTAAGCAGAGATTAATTTTTAAAGCACATCGTATTTATCTTTGAAATAGTGTCCCACAGAATTAGCTTTTAATGAAATGAAAATATATTTTTGTTAGTCATCATCTAGACTTATACCCTTCAACACCGTTGCAGTAAGCAGAGATTAATTTTTAAAGAACATCGTATTTATCTTTGATATAGTGTCCCACAGAATTAGCTTTTAATGAAATGCAAGTATATTTTTGTTAGTCATCATCTAGACTTATACCCTTCAACACCGTTGCAGTAAGCAGAGATTAATTTTTAAAGCACATCTTATTTATCTTCGAAATAGTGTCCCACCGAATTAGCTTTTAATGAATTGCAAGTATATTTTTTTTGTTTATGATTCTGTAACAGATAGGAAAAATAACATTGCTATTGGTTTGTAAAAATGAAAAATGAAAAATATATATCAATAGAAACTGTAACAACCCAAATTGGATTGGAGACGAAGACCATGTTGGCACAAAGACAAAATATTAGTATTGTGAGTGGTCAAGCCCAGGTTTCAGTTTTGAAACCGGGCTCTGATACCATATGTAGAGACCTAGTTTAATTAGCCTATTAAATCTCATAAATTTTAACAGATAAGATTACTTCTATGTGGAAACAATAAGTAATTTCTTTCATTCAGCATATAAGAAGCATAAATTAATTTATGAACAACAATATAATGAACTGCATAATAGAATATAGATACCTCTGGCTGATGCTATTATCCCAATATCCGGTTGTCCTCTCTGTTGCTTTGCCCAGCCTGCTACTTTGACCAATCCCTGCCCAAATCGACTAACCACCCAGCCAACTAGGAGCAGCCTATCTGGCTCTCTAGCTCCACGATACCATAAGGAATCTTGGCCCCCGAGCCCAAAACTCCTAGCAACCTGGTGCCCCCTACAATGGTTCATCAAAACTCCAAAACCAAACTCCCCAAAACCAGAAAATATCCAACAAAAATATAGACCTCCTTCCCCAAATTTTCATAATAATCCTCCCCCGTAGGACTCTTCCCTATCATCTCTCCCCCCATTCACCGACTCCCTATCCTCCATTAATTACCTTATCCTCCCCTTTATTACCTTATCCCATTTCTTTATTACCTTATCTGATTCCTTTATTACCTTATCCTTCCATCCCATGCTTCATTCTCCCCCTGCATACGTAAAGTCTTATAAAAATAATTTAAAATTTATTAAGCTCTTAATTCATTACCCTAACCTTTAATAAGTTAATTAATTAATTAATTAATTAGTCAACAGATATAAACAATTAATTAATAATTAATTAATTAATTAATATTATTAATAAATAATCATTGTTTAACTAAAATATATTAGGACAGTTAATTAAATAATTAACTATTCTTGATAAACCCTATGCAACTATTTAACTAGGGTTGTTACAGCACCCATGCGTGACTATGGGTGAGACAGTTGCACATGAGTGTGTAGCTGTAAGAAGAACAATCATACACAAATGAACAATTGTATGGGGGAAAGTCGCGCACTATGGGCAGGCTCAGGGGTGTATGATTTTTTGATATTTATGATTTTTGATGGATGATGTGGCTTATCAGTTGTTTCTGGGTGAATACAGGTGATCAACAGAGGATTTAGTATGATGCCAGTCCACTGGAAAGAGAGGGACTAGGACTGATTGAGAGAGGATGTGAGGGAACAGCCTGGGGTACATAGACACTTCGCATCCTACGAGTTGCTCATGTTTTTTGACTATCCTCTAATATGGTCGCATGATTTTTTACTCTAGTTTTTTATTCAGATGTGGAGCATTGATCTGTGGTGCTTTGTGGTGTGGGGGGAGTACTTGATGTTCTCTGTGGAAGAGGACTTGTATTTTTTGATAGGACTCCCATTCCGTGGGAGCGAAATGGTCGTGGATCCCCATCTTCTAGGGGAGGACAGGGTGGAGACCATGGAGGCATGACATTATTCTGGGCCAAACCCTATGTTGGGTTCGGTCATCCAGATTGAGGCCATAGATGACTTGTTGACTGAGTGCATCAGTACCATGGTGGGGAGTATCTATGTATCCTTGGGAACTCAATGGATCACAGGTGGTCAGCTGAGGGTGGTTGAGGAGGTCTTGGATGAAGACCTCTTTGCATGGGGTGTGTTGATGCATACCCGGATGATGCCACAGTTGAACCGGTGTTAGTGTGCCGACTCCAAGGATTTTTCATTTGGGTCATTTTTAGTAGCCTGGTTTTTGGAGACGGTGCCTCTATTGCACCCACAAATTCTATTAGAGCCAACATTGCAGCAAGAGCCATGATTGATGTGATGGCCACATGTTTTGGTGCGGCATAGAGGAGGGGAGAGTGGCCACTACTTCATGATCACGATTGCTTGAGTGTGGCATCATATGACACAAGTGATTCTTTGATATACATACATTAGTATAGATTACAGACAAGACCTTTACATGGTACTACTTATTGGGGAGGACTGGGACCAAAGAGGTATGTGTTGTATCTATTTGTTTTGATTTTGGTAGATTACATTTATCAAACATGTATATGGATGCTGACACTATATCTGTGTTGTTTTGCAGATGTTGGACCCCAGGGGCGAGAGGTAGAGGTTGTCCGGGAGCTGGCTCGATGAGAATTGGCTCTAAAGGATCCCATAGAGCTGAGGGTTGGGAAAAGGTTCCCATGATATGATGTCGATGTAGGACCATCCAGAGAGCCATAGGGAGATGATGAGGCCATGCTAGAGGATCTATGATGATGGTTCGAGTGGTTCCTTCAGGGGATTTCAGAAGGTTTATGGGCCCATATCCAGGACGAGGAGGTCTTGGACCAGTGTGTGGGGCTACCAACAGAGCGGCGGGTGTTGATTCACATGGAAGTGGTGGTGCGGGAAGCTATGACTGGTTGGCTACTTCTAGAGCTAGAGGGCCCCCAACTAGTGGGGCACCTCTAGTTGACAAAGGACTTGGGGAGGGGGGCGAGATTTAGGGGCACCTTGAGTGCCGATTTGGGATGTACGAGTGTGGGAGCCTAATTTTGTATAGGTTAGTTGATACCCAATTTTTTGTACTCATAGGAATGATGGGACTCATGAGCCTATGGGCAGTTGTATATATATTTTTTGTAAAACATTTATGACCTTGATGATATATATGATAGATACATTGATCATTTGTGTATTTATGTTTTGTTTTTATGATGTATGATGTCTATTGATATCTGTTTGACAAATGTATGATGTTGTGAATATGATGTTTTTCAATGTGATAAATGCCAATCTAATACTAGGTTAACCATGTGATCTGCTACTTGATTGAGGTTTCTTGTGATATGTGTAAATGTGATGGAATCAAAGTTGTGAGATAGGAGTATAACTTGTAGGTATTTGTGGAAGAGTCAAGGATTGTGAACATGATACACGTTGTTGAGATGTAGGATGACAAGCTGGGAATCTAATAGAACACTTAGGTGACGAATGTGGTAGTGAATGGCCTCAGCAAAGAGACCAAAGGAGATGTCATATTCAGCTTGTTTATTGATGGTCGAGCCTAAGAATATGCCATTGGAATGGAGTAGTATATGTGAGGGTGTATAGAGTTTCCAAGCGACTGAAGAAAAATTCTGGGTCCAGTGGCTCACACCGTTAGCGTAACCAATGTGGTAGGCTAATGGAGGATGCATATGTCAATAAAATGAGTGATAGATCAGACATTAGGAGTGGTGGAAGTAAAGAAGACTAAAAACTCTACAAATGTGTTCAAAGAGAAACCTAAGGTAGGGGGGCTATACTTAGGCATAAAATTTCTTCAAGTATAACCCATTGACATGTTCCTTGAGAGGGAATCATTCTGGAGAGGCCAATATGTAGGCACCTTTAGTGAGACAATGTTGGATGATGAAGGGGTTGTGCCATCATGAATCAAATTTCCCATGTTCGAGAGTGTCATGGGAGATATCATAGGCTAACACGATATCACCTTCATTGAATGAGCAAAGGTTGACATGATAGTCGAAGGTGTCTTTGGACAATTTTTTAGCTACTTCATTGTGTTGTAATGAAGATCGATGGTCTTCATGAAGTGATTCTAATGTCAGTAGGAACTGCTCCATTGGAGCAGTTCCAGGTAAGAGCTCTATGGAAGCATGTAATGTGGGGATTTTTCACTATATACGGAGGGTCTCTTCGATTCCATGGACAAGGTGGAACGGTGTAAAACTGATGGTCATTTTGACTGTCGTGCGATAGGCCCATAAAGAGAAAAAAAACATATGATGCTAGTTAGTATTGTGTTTGTTGACAGTGTGTTGTAGCATAGTTTTGAGGACTTTATTGACAACCTAAACATGTCCATTGGACTGAGGGTATTATGGGGAGGAAAACTCATGGGTGAAGCCTAGTTTTGAGGAGAGTTCAAAAATGATATTGTTCTTAAAATGTTTACCATGATCAGAAACTAACTGTTGTGGGACTCCGAAATGGGTAATGACATGGTTGAAGAAAAAATGCCTTGTTGTGTTAGCAGTGTTGTTAAATGTGGGCATGGATTTGGCCCATTTGGTAAAATAATCCATTTCCATGACAATGTACTTGTGTCCATTACTGGATGGAGCATGGCAAGTCATGAATTCTATGCCCCATTTACAGAAGGGGTCAACTGTGATGACTGGGTGTAGAAGAGTTGGTGGAGCTCGTGCTTTGTTTGCATAAAGTTGGAATTTATCGCATCACTTGGCAATGTGGATGTATTCATGAAACAAAGTGATCTAGAAGTATCCTTCTTGGATGATTTTTTGGGTGGTTGACATACCCGAGGGGTGACCACCGCAAGCACCGCTGTGGAAATCATTTAATACTCGATTAGCTTCGTCGATGGTAAGACATCACCAAAGGATGATATCGAACCCTCATCGGTAAAGAATGTCCTCAATGAGGAGGTATTAGGGAGCCTGATGGTGAATGTGTCGACGATCATCGCAAGAGAGATGAGACCCAAAATTTTGTGTACGAAGGTAAATGAGTAGTTCATCGTACCAAGGGTCATCGGAGGGAATGAAGAAGAGGTGTTCATCAAGGAAATCCTCGTTGATGGAGGAATCTTTGGCATTTGACGGAAAATCCATAATGAGTTTGGCTAGGACCAAAGATTTCTTTATTTTGGGAGTGGAGAACTCGAGATCGTATTCCTAGAGGATAACAATCCATCGGGAAAATTTGTCATGGATCTTCCATCGAGTAAGAAAGAACTACAAGGGGTTGGAATCTGCTACGACCTTGGTAGTTTGAAGCTGAATATAATACCACAGATTATAGACTGCGAGGACAACTGCTAACATGAGTTTTTTTTCATGATTATTGATCTAAGATCTTTTCATTGAAGTGACTTATAAAGAATTGTATAAAATGAGCATAAATTAAAGTGCACCATTAAAGAAGGAAAATCTCAATAATGAAGAGACATAAGAATCATATCTGAACAGGAAAACTTGATAACAGAGTTTGTCCCTGGTGGACTACATCTCTGGGTCCTGCTCTCAAATGGGTAGGCCTTTTTATTAACTCAACAAAAGAATTTGGAAAAATACATAAGTATACCTCATTTTGGAATTAACCTACATAAGATTTGTTTAGATCAGAAAATAGACAACACCATCGAATTCGCGGTGTCAAATTACCCAAATATGTTTGTCTCCACACCTCAATCTGACTCTTTCACTCCCAGGACCTTGAGAAATATCATCTCGGTTCCTGTGCCTTCTCCCTGCAATTAATTCATTAAAAAATTCCTCGAAAACTATGCCCAGCAGTAATGTCGTTCCCCTACTCCTTCCCCCCATGCACTAGAGAATTTCAACATTTAAATAATAATTGTGGGCAGTATAAACAATGGGGTCATTTTTCCAAATGGTGGTGGAACTATAGTTAAGGCATATGCATTGGGGGAGGTCCCGGGGTCGAGCTCGCAAGCCTCCCCTTTTGGCTTGTTGTTATAACTTATATATATAAATGAATGGTGGTTTTCCAACTTTTAGAGTTGGTTTAGATTTGTCTATTGGGCCGCTATATCTGGTGGGGCTCCGCCATATTTGGCGAACCCGCCCTTCTTTTATTTTTGAATTTCAGTTTTTGGGCCCTCATTGGGCATTTTCCCACTACCACATGGCAGCCCATGACTGGGCCACATGGCAACCAACCATTGGGCCATGACAACCACCTGTATAGTCACCTACCACATCATCCTACCACATTAGCTTCCACATCAGCCTACCACATCACCGTATGTTCTACCACGTGGTTGTACAGACTGCCACATGGCACTTTTTCACCCTTCAATATTTCCTTGATGATGTGAAGCCATACCTGGTCTCCAACCTAGAATTGATGATCAACCCTGTGTTTGTCATTCCGAGATTTATATGTTCTTGACTTTTCTCCAACTGTTCTCTGATTTCTTAGTGTACCTTTTGGATCCTCTGGATGAACTTGTGGGCTCTATCTACATTTATTTTTTCATTTGAATCGACATCTCTCTGATACATCAAGTTGAAAGGAACTTTAGGTAGGTACCCAAAACATGTCTCAAAAGGTGAACACTGAGTGGAGGAATGTAAGGCTCAGTTGTAAGCATGTTGTACATAGGGTATCTATTCATCCAATACTTTGGGATGCTTGTTGTAGTAGCCTCGAAGAAAAAGTACCAATGTTCAGTTAACAATCTTTGTCTATCCGCCGGTCTATGTATGGAAAGTAGTGCTCCTCTTCAAATTGGTGTCCATCATTCTCCACATGCTTGTCCAAAAATCCCCAAGGAATCGAGTATCTCGATCTGAGATAATGGATGTGGGTAACTCAAATTGAACCCAAACATACTAAAATAAGATATTAGCAGCCTTCTCAGTAGTGATCTTCTTTTTACATGGCATTAAGATACACATCTTGCTGAACCTATCCACTACAACATACAAATAGTCATGACCCCTTTTTGACATTGGTAAGCCCCCTACAAAATCCATGGAGATACTTTCCCATGGATGGGATGGAACAGGTAGTGGCAAGTATAGCCCCAGTTTTCTATTAGTGGGCTTACAAGTAGAACACATCACACACCCCTTTACATATTTAGTTACAATTGCTGTCATTTGAGGCCAGTAACAAAACCTATGCAAATGAGCCATAGTTTTCCTACCCCAAAATTCCCAGACACAATATAAGTGTGATCTTTTCGTATTACATGGACTCGTTCACTTGTAGGAATACATATCTTTCCAAGATGGTAGAGTAGCTTTCCCTGCAGAAAATAGTTCTCTACATGTGCACCATGGGTTAACTTCTCATATAATTCTTTAAAATATTCATCAATGGCATATTGTTCCACGTAGCTATCATGAGATAAATAAGTATTCTTCAAAATAATAGAAGCATCAATAGGAGGTCTAGAAATCATATCAACTACCTTGTTACTTGTACCCTTGTTGTACTTGATTACCAAATGAAATTGTTGTAGGAAACCCATTCATCTGTAATGTCGAGATTTTTACAGTTTGGTTTGTTCTTGGAGATACTATAAGGGTTTATGATCTGTATGTATGATTGTTTCCTTCCCTAACAAGTAGTGCTTCCATTTCATTACGCTTTGAACTAATGCATACAACTCTTTATCATGTGTAGGATAGTTAACAACAACTTGGTTAAAATTTTCAGAGTGGTAACAAATAAGCTTACGATATTGCATCAATACTGCACCCATGGCGTATCCGCTGGCATCTGTCTCAATCTTGAAGGGATGTTGAATATTCAATAGTGCTAATACTGGTGTGGTACTTATCTTTTCCTTCAAAGTGTCAAAATATTTTTGTTTCTTTCCTCCCCACTGAACAATGTTCTTCACACTAGTTAAGGCATGCAAATGAGCTGCTATAAAGGAGAAGTTTGAAATGAACCTCCTCCAATAATGGACTACACCTAAGAAGGTTCATATCTCAGTTACACTTTTTGGCTCAGGCCAATTTAAAATTACATCAATATTGGAAGTATCAATTTTTAATTTTCCTCCTCCTACAATATGACCTAAGTACACAAGTCCAGTCTTACCAAATTCACATTTGGACAATTTTACACACAACTTTTTCCTTTGCAAAGTATTTGTTAGGAACCAAATATCAATATAGCGTAGAAAAACCTCAGAAAAAGTACTCAATGCCTTGAAAAAGAGATAATTTCAGATAATAAGCCTCTTTGAGGGGGAAACCTCCTTTTACCCCACTTAAATGTTCAAGTACAAGATGATTCCAAATGAAAATGTATCCTTGGTATATATAGGAGACTAGGAGGTATAATTACAACTAATGGAATAAAGTCGACATAAATAAAATAACATTACTAATGTAATATGACCCAATTAAGGGGTAATGAGCCAATATTAAGGCTTAACATGCCCCTCCCCTTAAGACAAGTGTTGTCTGCAATGCTTGAGTAACTCTGGATGCTTCTGTATAAAAGACTCACCTTCCCAAGTGGAATCTTCAGCTGGTAGTTTCCTCCATTTAATGAGATACTATGAAATGGATCTATTCCTCAGCTAGCGAATTCTTGTGTCAGTGATGGATTCAGGCTCCAATATGATTTTTCCTTCCTCGTCAAGTTATGTAAATATAGTTTGAACTGGGATATTGTCACATATAACCTTATTTAAGCATGAAACATGGAAAACTGGGTGTACTCGTGAAGATGCAAGAAACTCCAATTTGTATGCCATAGTACCAATCTTTTGCAACACCTTATAAGGGACATAGTACTTTGGTGATAATTTTTTATCCTTCTTGGCTTGCTTGAGGGACATCTGTTTGTATGGTTGTAGTCTTAAAAATGCCCAATCCCCTACTTCAAAACTTCTTTCACTACGATGTTGATCTTCTTGTTGTTTCATGCAATTCTGTGCCATGGTCAGGTTGTCCTTTAATATTTGGAGAACTTGTTGTTGATTCTCAATGTGATCTTCCACTGCTTGAACCTAAGATTTTTCTCTTAGAGAGGAAGTGATGGAAGGAGGGTGGTATCCATAAAGTGCCACAAATGGTGTCATTTTTGTTGCAGTATGAAAGGAAGTGTTATACCACCATTTTGCCAAGGGTAACCATTTGAACCATTGTGTTTGTTTATCAGAGACAAAGCAACAAAGGTAGCCTTCCAGAAATTTGTTCACTATCTCGGTTTGTCCATCAGATTGAGGATGATAGGATGAGCTATGAGCCAATTGAGTACCCAAGCAAGAAAATAATTATGTCCAAAAATGTCCAGTGAAGATGGGATCTTTGTCACTTACAATAATCTTTGGGATGCCATGTAGCTTTTGAACTGTCTCGATGAATGCGGTGGAAACTGTAATAGATTTGAAGGGATGAGAGAGTGCACAAAAGTGTGCATACTTGGTCAGTCTATCAACAATCACCATGATGACACTCTTTCCTTAAGACTTTGGTAATCCTATGATGAAATCCATGGAAACCTCCTCCCAACGCTGACTTGGGATGGATAATGGTTGTAAAAGACCTAGGGTCTTAATGGTTTCCACCTTATTTTGTTGGAAAACCAAACATTCTGCCACAAACCTTTGAACATCAGTTTTAAGGCCATCCCAAAAAAATCCCTTCTTGACTCTATGGTAGGCTTTAAAAAATCCCGAGTGCCCTCCTACTGGAGAGGTGTGCAATTCCAATAGTACATTTTGTTTGAGTTTGGAGTTCTTACATAAATATAAGTGATCTTTTTACCATAGTGAATCATTTTTCCATGTAAATGTATCTGATGCACTAGAATCCTGTTGCAACCTTTGAATGAGAGTCCACACTTTTTCATCGTTCTTCCATTCATCCCTTGCTTCTATTATCCAATCGGGTTGGATAATCAAGATAGCACAGAGAAAGTCCTCAACATCTTCATCCTTTCTTGAGAGTGCATCTACGACAACATTTTTCTTCCCCTTTTTATAGATGATTTCAAAATAATAACCCAATATCTTGGTTACCCATTTTTGTTGTTCTTCTGAAGATAGTCTTTGTTCCAAGAAGTATTTAAGACTATCATGATCTATTTTGACCTTGAAGTGCCTACCTATTTGGTAAGGACACCATTTCTTCAATGCATGTAGTATTTCTATAATTTCCTTCTCATAAAGGGGTTTGTGTAAGTCCTTTCCCTTGAGTGGTCGACTTTCAAAAGCCAAGGGCCTTCCTTCTTGCATTAGGACAACACCAATTCCATTTCCTGAGGCATCACATTCCACAATAAAGGTTTTTGTGAAGTCTGGAGTGGTCAAGACAGGAGCTNGGTGGGTTTTCAAAAATCCCGAGTGCCCTCCTACTGGAGAGGTGTGCAATTCCAATAGTACCTTTTGTTTGAGTTGGGACTTATTACATAAATATAAGCGATCTTTGTACCATAGTGAATCATTTTTCCATGTAAATGTATCTGATGCACTAGAATCCTGCTGCAACCTTTGAATGAGAGTTCACACTTTTTCGTCATTCTTCCATTCATCCCTTGCTTCTATTATCCAATTGGGTTGGATGATCTAGATAACATAGAGAAAGGCCTCAACATATTCATCCTTTCTTGAGAGTGCATCTGCCACAACGTTTTGCTTCCCCTTTTTATAGACGATTTCAAAATCATAACCCAATATCTTGGTTACCCATTTTTGTTGTTCTTCTAAAGATAGTCTTTGTTCCAAGAAGTATTTAAGACTATCATGATCTGCTATGACCTTGAAGTGCCTACCTATTAGGTAAGGATGCAATTTCTTCAATGCATGTAGTATTTTCATCATTTCCTTCTCATAAATGGGTTTGTGTAAGTCCTTTCCCTAGTGGTCGACTTTCAAAAGCCAGGGGCCTTCCTTCTTGCATTAGGACAACACCAATTCCATTTCCTGAGGCATCACATTCCACAATAAAGGTTTTTGTGAAGTCTGGAGTGGTCAAGACAGGAGCTTTGCACATCACCTCTTTAAGTTGTTCAAAAGATTTAGTTTCCTCTAGAGTCCATGAAAATGCATCCTTCTTAGTTAGTGTCATTAAAGGTGCTGCTATTCTTCCATAGTTCCGAACAAACTTGCGGTAGTAACTTGTCAAACCCAAAAATCCTCTA
>JASDQU010306766.1:14195-43692 GCA_032191745.1 Picea mariana
GAACTATTTTGTATAAGTCTTTGCATACAGGTTTATCTAATTGTGAAGATTTATAAATCATATGATTGTTGTAAATTTTATGTTTTGTTTGTCCTGTAATCATACTTGAAGAGCACTGCAACTATCATTTACGAGAAGCTCCTAGATAATTCGGTGTGGGTTTCCTCCCTCCGATTAGCTGAGAAAATCATCATACATAGGACAAACCTGGAGCGTTTTTCCAGGTCAGCTCGTAATTTATTTTTGTTAGTTTGTTTAGTATAATATGAGTATTTTAGTTAGATATATGTTAGTTAGATGTGTAGTTATAATTAGTATATTAGTTGTTTAGTTTAGTTATTTTTTTTATGTTTTATTTCTGTTCATAAAATTATANGATATTATGAAAGTGAAAGCTGTAGCAGAACATCAACTTCTGTCTCAGTTTTCACTTTCATAATATCAATCTTTTGTTTCAAGTTTATGCATGTCATTTGTAATTGATTATAGACTACTTTAGCTATCATAGTCTTTTGCAGAATGATATGATTTAATTAATATGATCCATGTCGGATTTCTTTCATTACTTTAAAAATACAACAATTACTTTGTTCAGTTAATGAATGACATATTTCTCTTCTTCATCAATTGAACTATTTTGTACAAGTCTTTGCATATAGGTTTATCTA
Source organism: Picea mariana (assembly GCA_032191745.1). Classification (NCBI taxonomy): domain Eukaryota; kingdom Viridiplantae; phylum Streptophyta; class Pinopsida; order Pinales; family Pinaceae; genus Picea; species Picea mariana. Next base: position 14,864 of record JASDQU010306766.1, read on the forward strand.
ATTGTGAAGATTTATAAATCATATGATTGTTGTAAATTTTATGTTTTGTCTGTCCTGTAATCATACTTGAAGAGCACTACAACTATCATTTACGAGAAGCTCCTAGATAATTCGGTGTGGGTTTCCTCCCTCCGATCAACTGAGAAAATCATCATACATAGGACAAACCTGGAGCGTTTTTCCAGGTCAGCTCGTAATTTATTTTTGTTAGTTTGTTTAGTATAATATTAGTAGTTTAGTTAGATATATGTTAGTTAGATGTGTAGTTAGAATTAGTATATTAGTTGTGTAGTTTAGTTATTTTTTTTATGTTTTATTTCTGTTCATAAAATTATAAAATCAACAAAAATATCTCTTTCTGTTTTAGGACAGAATATTAATGAGTTTTTCAGGTTTTATTTAAATCTGTAAATTGTAGATATTGTACATTTTGTGAATAAGTTATATTTCTGTTAGTAGTTAGATATTTAATTAGTTAGAGTTAGTATAGTATTAGTTAGTAGATTGTATATAATAGTTAGTTTGTTTTATTTATTTTTAGTTAGATTAGTTTAGTTTGTTTAATAGTTAGTTTTAGTTAGATTAGTTAGTTTAGAATAGTTTTCTTTTGTTTTGTTAGGACCTTAGATATGCTAACGGAGCCGCTAAACCCATCAGGGTGGTTCATCCCAAACAGCTTGGGTTATTAGACAACCCTAGACCGGTTCCACTCTCTGAGTTGATGGACGGTCAATTTCGCCCGTCAACAGGAACATGAAATCATAAACTATCCAAAAGATTTTGTTATTGAAGAATATGATATTCATGAATCTAAAATCAGATATATAGCTCATTCAGACCTACAAAGGGTAGCTATGTGGCCAAGACTCATGTCGTATAATGACATGGTAGGCTGGGCCTTGGAGAACATCGACGTCCAAACCAGGAGCATCACCAAACACCAGAAATTTTTCGTTGGTTCTTTTCGACCAGAGCACCTCCAAGTAATGTATAAGATATATCCCAATCCTAAATATAATTACAATGCTGCATTTATGTTGGATTTTGAGCAACAGGCATGCATAGAATACAATAAGAATTATCTCGATATAATCAAGTCTTGGTGGGGGAACCCAGAGAAGTTCAGGGTCAACGCTCATGGCATGTATTCCACAACGTCGTTGGACACTCACATGATTTATGTAGCCATGATTCTCTATAGACTGTTTGGGAAGAAGATTCCTACTCATTTCTGTGGAATGGGTATTGATCATGCATGAGGTGGCCGAGGGCTACACTTTTAATTGGGCCAAAAAAAATTCAGATAATTTGGCCAAGGAAATTACTGAATATAAAATGGTGAAATCAAAGAGACAACCTGTCCCTTTATGTATGTATGTGTATGTCATGGGCACTATTTGTTTCATGACTCCTTTCCCATTGATGAATTGGAGTTGGACCCCAACCAATGCAGCGTCTATCCACTTTTACCATTCCAAGCTATGGGAGGAAAAGGCCAAAGATTTATTTTATGAAATATGTCAAAATGTAGTGGTGCCTGTTCATATAGCCCTATATGGTCACCCACCTCCACGGATTTCAGACAAAATTATGAGGAATCTCGAAAAACTAGCATATTGGTTCATTCAATAAAACTTCTCTTATATTAGGGTTTTTGGATGCTCATTTCCTCCACATGTTCTCCCGCATGTTTTACCAGACCAACAGGTGTGTAGGGAGGTAGCTTACCAGAAATTAATGGGAGGCATCAAAAAGGAGATTAAGGGAGCCCAGTAAAAGGTATGGTCGACCTTTCCTATCCAGGTCGAAATTTTTTCACTATTGGATTTTGGGCACTCCAAAGTGGAGGTCACAACTTATGAAGATGTCAAGTTGGTTGACATCGAATCCAAAAGGCACAACCCACACAAAATCATGGAGAACAACCAGGCCCAATACAACACGAAAAGATGTGTGCATGAAAACTCCCCACATGATGAAATATTCAGGGGAGTTAGGTCTTATGAAGAGGTACTGAATAGATTCCAAACCTTGTCCCCAGAACAATAGGCCAGTTTCCTCAGTTTCCAAAGACACATGCGAAACAATTTTCTGAAAATACTACAAGGAGAATAGATAACCACTCCTCATGCACATGAATCTGTACCTCCAGGTTTTGAACTAGGGTACTCTGGCAACCAAAATATTGAGGAAACCCCAAAGAGATCTGAGGTTTTGACTTAAGAATTAGAAGCCCCATTATCAGAATAGCTAAGCCTCCAAGCCCTAGCTCATCTCAAAACTTACATAAAGCAAGGACAGGATGCAGCTCCTTCGACACTAACCACACATGCTACCAATACAGTAGAGCAACAACCATCTACAGAGATCGATACTCCTATTACTTCATTGACACCTCTGCAGTCTAGTTTTGGAAATCCTAGTTCCGAAGTCATTTTTGTAAGTGATCTCACCCCAATCTTGCCCAAAGACATGCCTCCTTCAGATTTATTCTTTATCAAGAAAAGGAGAGCCATCATAAAAAGAGAATCACAATAGAAATATGGGGTAATAACCAAAAGTAAGAGGATGTTGTATGACGAAAATGATCATGGTGATTCAAAATTCTCGAAAGAAGTTGTAGGTTCATTGGGTGCCTTTGTTACTACAAATCAATGGTCTATGGAGAATTTGGCAAAGAAACTAAGACAAATAAAATTATTGGTGGGGAAGTTGCAAGATCAAATACTGACCATGGAACAGACTGTAAAGAATAAGATGAGCCAAGACTTTGAACAATTCAGAGCTTATGACTGACATCAAATCCAACAGCTGCGAGCTAACCTCAAGGAGCTCCATCAAAATTCACAGGCCAACAAAGGATTGGTCACTCAACGTGATGAGGTAATAAGGAAATTGCAAGCCATATTAGACTTGACTGAAGGTACATCAATATATATATTAGCTTTTCGAATTCAAGCATTGGAAATTAACAAGAAACTAGAAATGGACCAACGAGATCTTTTTATGAAGGTTGATGCCATCCAGAAATGATATTAGGTAGTAGATATTGATATGAAGGATGTATATGTCAAAGAAACAGAATCTCTCTTAGCTCGAGATAAGTTTCGAGATGCCATCATCTTGGCACAAAAAAATAATGTCCCTAATTTTTCTCAGCTTTCCCCTTCTGAACAAATAAGAGGTGATATGGTCCTGAAGGGGTGGGAAACGAATTTGGAAGAAGGAAAGAGATTGGCCACGAAGGTAAAGGATGCTTTACAAGAAGCGTTATCATCTTTAGAAAAAAAACTCATTGATTTTTAGGGAAGCAGTATCACGGAGGCCCTAGGGAAAATTGATATTGAAATGAACTAGCAAAACTTTAGAAAGGGAAAAGAGAAAAATATGGTAGCCATTCAGGAAATAATCCAGATTGACCTTCTTAAAATAAATAAATGGCTAGTGAGCCCAAGTCCATAGTTTCAGGCCTTAGCTCAAGAATTGAAAAGAATCCAGGAAAGGGTACCTCAAGTAGAAAGGCAATTATATGCTTTTGAGGTGAATGAAACAATTGAGCCATCAAGGTTGGTGGTGGAATTTTTAAATAGATGCAACCAATGCATTGAGCATGGAAAAGAAATCACATCGGGGAGAAAGTAAGAAAATTTCATGTTTCATTATTGAATATAGTTGGAGAGACAGATGGAAACAAAACTACAATGGCTAAGACATTATTCCGAACTATTGAGAAGACCAGATGATAGATGTGTCCAACCCAAATGAATGAGGAAAATAAATTTTTTTCAGTAGGTGAAGAGACATAAGAAAATGCCAACAGAGCTCATCGGATTATACATAACTATCTTATTTCTGAATTATGATATTTTATTTAAAAAATGTAAGAATTCCAACCATTTTAGGGTCTTTTCGAGGCTTCTTCTTGCCAGATGTAATAGAGAAAACTCTCCTTTGTGAGTATTAATACAAGTGCAGTCAGAGATTCCAAGTTTTGTTCAGTTTGATTTATATGTTTCTCCTATATTTTCATATCTCTGAATTTCCTTATGTAATTTCTTGATAAGGGATTGATTTCAATTTAGTATCATGACTACTATAATCATATTATCTCAGTAATTCATTAAGTAAGTAGTTTTTCCTCTGTAATGTTTGTAAGTAATACAAGACCTGCAAGCTATTTGAATTATTGTATATTATATCATGTTCAAGAGTGCACTCTTTACTTTCTTCTAATGGAAACAAGGTGAGACTCATCTTCCATGGATGCCTAGATTTGTTTAATAGCTTTGTAAGTTTCTCCCATGCCATTTGATATCATAATTGTGACTTAGAAAACAAAATAAAACCTCTGTACTGTCCTATTATTAATTTCATTTAAGGATTTTTCTTATACAACTATAGGAAGAAAAATAACTCTTTAAAAACACTCTTTAAAACATTCATGATGCCTGACATTACTCTTTGAGCCTTAATCTTAATCTCAGGAATAACATCTTTTTGGTTCCGTTGTCGGGGACGGAGAAACGAAGTTATTTTTCCCTGGGAAAATGACAAGGCAAATTTCTATCTTTGATGGTGAACAAAGATTGAGTACATAATTAAGGCTTATTTTTATTTTTCACTTGGTGAATCCACCATAGATAAAACTGGCATTTGGTTGAAAGAATACCAGAAAAAGTCTAGACGATAAGCAGACCACACCAGTATCAAATCCCGAAAAGTTATTAAAACCAAAGGGATACCTCAAATCGGCTGTTGCATCAACAGGTAAAGTATATCAACCCAAATTTACACAAGTTAATACTAAGATTCAGATTGAAGGACTAACCCCTAAAGAGATTCTTAAACAAGTATCCTTTGCGGAAGCATAAACTAGTCAACCTGAGATTAAGCTCAAAAATCCGGAGGTGATTGTTCTTGATATAAAAGTTGAGATTGAATTGAATAGATATCATTCGACACATGTAGTTGTTTATACTCTGTCAGTTCTAACCTTGCTCGAAGTAAAGGTTACAGTTTCCCGAAGCTCTGAAGAATATATTTTATATGGTGACTCATCCCCTATCTGTTCTCCTATATATACATCTTGTAAGTCTGAGGAAACTAGTCCACATTTCCCTTTTCCTCCTCTTCTAGATTTTTCATCTCCTAACAACCTTTTTCTGGAACTTCCTTCACCAGATACAGAAGTAGTATAAAGGTCACCACTTCAGTCCCTAGAAGTTTTTGAAAATCCCCTTTTTTCCCAAAATCTATCCCCTAGACTTCCAATGGTTGTTGTTGGAGGAGGTGGTGTTGGAGGGGGTGGCGTTGGAGGTGGAGGAGCAGGTGGTCAAGGAAAACCTCCACCCCCTAGAATATTTTCCAAGGTAGCTGTCAGATACGCTCCCTTGGTCCTCCCTTCCCCCTTTCATGATTTTCCCAAGAAGTATATGAAAAACCTACCAAAATTCATGGGAGAGGGAGATTTAATTGCAACCGAGCACATAGCCTTTTTTGATAAATTTATTGATATCATGGGGATCGAACATGAAGATGTCTACTCAAGGCTATTAGTACAAACCTTCGAAGTACAAGTGAGAACCTAGTTTCGAGGACTCCCAGTAGGTTCCATATGGTCATATGATCATTTAGAAAATGCCTTCCTAAGACAATGGGGAGAGAAGAAGGACCATCTCTATTATTTGACCGAATTCGGGGATTTAAGAAAAAAGAATTATGAATCAATTCTCGAATTTACTCATAGGTTCAACAAACTGTACAAACAAATCCCAACTAAGGTCAAACCCTCTCAACCCATTGCAAACGTAACGTTTGCAGGAAGCTTTCAACCTGAATTTTCTCTCCTCTTGAGAGAAATGAGATATGCCACTTTAGAGGGTATGCAGGATGATGCCATAGAAATTGAATCCAATATGATGGCATCCGAGAAATTAAAAACCAAGATTGAGATGGGAAACAAAGAACCTAGATGTTTCAAAGAACAAGTCGGACCCTCTAGATTTGGCAAGTCTGCAGAAGAAAAGATGGATGAGATGTCCAAAATAATCAAAGATTTATCAAACAAAATATCCAGAATGGAGATAGACCAAGCCAAATTTGGTACTTACGCTAGAAATCAGTTCAAGATAAACCCTAACCCTCAGATGCAACATAGACAAATAAAAAATGAAGATCAACAGATCCAAGCCCCGTTTAAAACTGAAAATTTTATGCAGAGGGATGATATGCAAAATTATGAGGAGTTAGAAGAAGATTTGAACAACCTTAGTGACAATGATCTCGAGCCTCACTTAACTAGATAGGATTACGAGAAGTCTTTATATATAGAGTCCCTATAATAATGAAGAAATTATTAATAATCTAGGAGACTCTGCCTATCAAGGACTCGCCAACTCAATAATGGCCAAACTCCAAAAAAAGTATAATTTGCAGCCCAGAGAAAATAATTCCATGAATGATCCACTGAAAAATGTTTTGTCACAAAGAAAAATGAATGAGGCAATAGTTACTAAAATACCAACTGAAATACAAGCTGCATGGACAAAACCAGTTGAAACAAGAGCAACTCAAACTAAAAAACTGGAAAAAATAGAGATAGAAGTTCCAACCATAGGAATCGAAAAACAAATCGGAGGTTTCAGTTTAAAAAACAAACTTAATAAAATTAAAATCCCCATGCCTCTAGTTGAGCTTTCAAAAAATCCGATTTATAGAAAGCAAATTGCTAAAATGATAAATTTTTCTGATGTTGAATGCCACACAGATGTTATTAATCTACAAGATGAAAGACCTATGATCATGTTTGGTCCACACATCAAAAACACCAAGGATTTTGTTGCTCCATTTTATATTACACTAACTGTGCATGACCATTTTTTCCACCACTGCATGTTAGATTCTGGAGCCTCTCAAAATTTAATGCCCAGAATTATCATGCAAAAATTAGGACTGAAAATTACTAGACCTTATTAAGACCTGTACTAATTTGATTTTAGAAAAGTTAAGTGTCTTAGCATGATTAAAGATCTGGTAGTAAATCTTGCTTAAATCCTTGTAAAAAGTGTCCTTATGGATGTGGTCATTGCTGACATCCCTTCCAAGTAAGACATGCTTATTTCTATGTCTTTGGGCACTAAATTAGGTGGATCAGTTCAGCTGGACATGACTTATGCTACGATCCCAATTTTTGGTGGGCAATTCACACGACTGTATAGAGAAACTAGACTGGTGTATATGGTAAGTGACCCTCAAAATCCAAATAATTACCCAGTCTATGTTGTTGATCGGGAATTAGGAAATTTTATATTATCAATAGATGAAGATTTCGAAGAATGTACAGAAGAAGAAAATGAAAAAATAGAAAAAACAAAGAAAAATGTAAATAGTAGAGAAGAAATATGGAAAAAAAATTTTGATGTTGCATCGTCCTGTGAAGAAGAAGGGGTTCGAGTGTTATTTGTAGCACCAGAATATGAGTACATTATTCCCTTCTAATATATATTACAATGGGACATTGATTATACGAATAATGTATGTGAATATGAATCTCTAGTCTTGGGATTAGAAGCCGCCAGAAAGTTAAAAATTGAACATCTGATAGTTTCTGGTGATGTAGAGCTTATTGTGAAACAAATAAAACAACAGTATCAAGCCAAGAATCCAAGGCTAAAGTAATACAGAAATTGTTCCTGGGATCTAATAGAGAATTTCTTCTCATCCTTTAATATTCACTCTATTCCCAGGATGGAAAATCAACAGGTTGTTTATTTAGCGAAAGCTATCACAACCTTTGTACCACCTACTACCCTAAAACTGAAGTATCACATTGAGATGAGACATAGACCCTCGATTCCAAAGAACGTTCAAAACTCACAAGTTTTCGAGGATGACGAACAAATTAAACAATTTCTGGAAATGATTGATGAGTTTTCTAAAACTTAGATGGATCAGGAAAACCAAAATGATCCCACTTGGATTATGCAAGAAGGTGAAGACCCTACAAAATTCCAGGACAATATTGCAAACCACCGCATGTTCATGCTTAAGAACAATCAAATCCGTATAGGTTTGATCCCCTTAGAGAGATTATTTGACCAAGATGACATACCTTTAAAATCCACCTTATGACCTCAGCCCGAAGAAGTTGAGGACTATAATATACGAACTGAAGAAGATCCTAAACTGGTTAATATATCTAAATACCTTCCAACCCAAATGAAAAATAAGTACGCCAAATTTCTTAAGAAATACAAAGATGTTTTTGCATGGTCCTATGATGATCTGAAAACTTATGATACCTTTGTTATTGAACATAAGATTCCTTTGAAACATGGTATCAAACCTTTCAGGCAGAAACTCAAACAAATAAATCCTATCCTCCTGCCAGTGATAGAAAGGGAAGTCAAGAAGATTCTCGATGAAAAAATTATCATTCCACTCTGGTATTCTTAATGGGTAGAGAATTTGGTACTGGTAAGAAAGAAAAATGGTGAAATAAGACTCTATGAAGATTTCAGAAACTTAAATCGGTCATCCCTCAAAGATAACTACCCATTACCAAAAATGGATCATGTTTTGGAAAAATTAGTTGGAGCTAATAGAATGTCCATGATTGATGGTTTTTCCGGATACAATCAAATTGTTGTCCATGAAGACGACAAAGAAAAAACTGTGTTTACGACTCCCTAGGGAAATTTCATGTACGATAAAATTCCATTTGGTTTGATGAATGTAGGGGCTACTTTCCAAAGAGAGATGGAAATTTCATTCGTTGGAGAAAAATATAAGTTCATCATTATTTATCTCGATGATTTGACAGTTTTTTCTAATTCCAATGCAGAACATCTGCTGCACCTCAAGCAAACCTTCGAAAAATGCAGAAAATTTGGTTTGTCTCTTAACCCCAAGAAATCACATTTTTCTATGCAGGAAGGTAAGCTCTTGGGTCATATAGTGTCAAAAGAAGGAATTAAGGTCGACCCTAAGCGGGTTGAGGCCATAGACACTATCAATATTCCTAGGAACAAAAAAAAAATTGAATCCTTTTTAGGAAAGATAGACTTTTTGAGAAGATTCATTCCCAATTTTTCTGAAATAGTTAAGTTGATTACATGTATGTTGAAGAAGGATAGAGAAGTGAAATGGACCATCGAAGATAAAGCATCATTCGATCGAGTCAATAATTCTATAAGCGAAGCACCAGTGTTAGCCAATCTAGACTATACTAAAGAATTCTTGATCTTATCCTTCTCTTATGAACATACTATTTCATTGGTGCTATTGCAAAAGAACGGGAAAGGCTTCGAACAATTGATATCCTTTTTCAGTAAAAGTCTCAGAGACACAGAATTAAAGTATGATATACCTAAAAAACAAGCGTATGCAATGGTGAAAGCCCTCAAAGATTTTAGGACATATGTGTTGCATTCCAAAATATTCTCTTATGTGCCAACAAGCACTGTCAAGGACATCTTGGTACAACGAGACAGTGATGTAAAAATAGGTTATGGTTAGCTAAAATTCAGGAGTTCAATCTAGAAGTAAAGTCGACTAAACTAGTCAAAGGTCAAGGCCTGGAGAAGATGTTAGCCGAAAATAATTTTAGGGTGCTTGGGATAAATCACCTGGAATCACACAGATATATTATGGATATAGAGGAGCTTGATGATCAAGCACCTACAATTCATATTCAAGATAAGTTTTCTTCCTTTGCTTGGTATTGAAATATTGTTTCATACCTCCTTACCCTTGAATGCTCGAATGACATGAATCCATCCAAAGAAAGGACTTTGAAGCTACATGTAGTCAAATATTGTATTATTGATGGCCAGCTATACTGGAAATATCCTATAGGCTTCTTGTTATGTTTCCTAACAGAACTTGAAACATAGAGTGTCATAAATGAATTTCATGAAGGAGTGGATGGAGTACACAATTCCTAGAGGGAAATGACCTACAATATTTTAAGAGCTTTATATTATTGGCCAAAGTTATTTACTGATGTGAATGCCAAGGTCAGAGCCTGCAACTCTTGCCAACTATTCTTCGGTAATCAAAAACTTCTTGCACTACCTTTAATCCTAGTCAAAGAAGAATCTCCCTTTCAACAGTAGGGTCTAGATTTCATCAAAGAAATCCATCCGTAGTCAAGTTCACAACATAAATGGATTTTAACCACCCCCAATTACTTCACAAAATGGGTCAAATCCATTCTGACTCGGAATGCAACAGATCTGGTGGTAATAAATTTCTTGGAAGAAAACATTCTATCGATATTTGGTTTTCCATGAAAAATAGTCACTGATAATACCCAAGCTTTCAAATATATGGCAATGATCAGTTTCTGCCAAAAATACAACATTGTGTTAGGACATCCTACAACACATTATGCTTAGGGAAATGGGTTGGTCAAATCATCCAACAAGAGCCCGATGACTATAATAAAAAAAGTGTTGACAGAAAATAAGAAGGCTTGGCACGTTCACCTGAAGTATGCCTTATGGGGGAATCGGATCGGCACCAAGAAATCAATAGGTATGTCCCCTTTATAAATGGTTTATGGTATTGAAGTTGTCCTTCCTATCAATCTCGCTCTTCCTATGATGAATCTCTGGCAAGATAAAAATTAAGAGCCAAACGACATTACAAGAAGGATAAACCAAATAATCGAAGTCCAGCAAAAAAGGGCCAAAGTAGATGACAGAATTCAAAGGTACCAAGATAATATGAAGGCCCTTTTTGAAAAAAAGGCTAAAGACTGGGAGTTTCTTCTGGGCGAACTAGTTTAAAAGTGGGATGCTAGAAAGGAGGATGCAGGAAAAAATGGAAAGTTCGATCATATCTGGTTTGAACCATTCAGGATTGCATCCGTTGAAGGGAGAAATTATTTCTTACTAGAAAACCTCGATGAAAATATTCTTGATGCTCCTATCAATGGGAGTTACCTAAAACATTTTATGCAATAGTCATTTTTCATATTCCCATTGTATATACCGGTTTTGGTTTCCATATTTCGGTTTGCAATTTTATTTTTCCTTTGTAAATTATCTAAATTTTACTTTTATTGTAAATAAATTAGTTTTACTTGATATCATGAAAAAAAAATATAAAATAGTTGTACCACATATCATTTCTATCCGGCAAGATTTTATGACATTTCCCATTTTTATCTTCCTGTAGAATACATATTGTCCATTGCGAGATAAGGATATATCGAAATACAACACTCAATTTTCAAAAACTTAGCTTTCTCTCAAAACAGGTGATAAATTAATGATTTACTTGATTGAAATTACAAAGGCAATCTGAGGTATGAACTCTTATTCCGTCAGTTTCAGCTAAAATTTTAAAGAATCGTGTCAAATGTAAAGGATTTTCACTCATATAGATATTGTCACTTGATCAAAGATCAGAGAAGTATGAAATTACATCTTAAGTCTAAAGCCTTCTCTGAATAAAAAAAATGAAATAGAAAAAAGAAAATAAAAACAAAAAGGCTTGAAGGAAGTTCGAGAATCAATAAACAAACTTGTGTGGGATTGACATTCGTTTGCATCAGATCCTCTGAACCTTCGTTCTGTTTTATTCTTTCTATCCCCGAGATTTTATTCTCTTATGATTTTCACTCCTTTAATAGTCTTCATAGAAAGAAAGAAATTGTCCTTGACTCTGAAAACTTAAAAACATATCTTCAAAATGAGGTTAGGCGAAAATCTTTATGATTCCTTGATTTTAACTGAAAGAAAGTATGTCTAGGCTAATCTTGATAACTTTGGCTCTTAGATTTTAAATTGATTAATTCTCTTAAGGTCAATTACTGAAAAATAAAAATTCCCATAAAATATTCTCTATAGGAGAAGGTGTATTGAAGATCATGAGAGAATTAGTCCATAGTACAATAAAATAGTAGTTGGCATACCTTCATTGTTAAATTTTAAGAAGATATCATCCCGTGTATGATACATACAAATTGATTTCCCCCACTTCAAAAATATTAAAATATAAGACAGATGGTGAAAGGAAATTCATAATCTGATTGCCCCCATCTAGTCCAAGACAAATGGTGAAAGGAAATTTGTCATTCGATTTCCCCCATTTTGTCCAAAAAGAGATGATGAAAGGAAATTCATGTAATGATTTCCCTCATCTCAGCAAAATGTGAATTGAAGTGATGAAAGGAAATTCAATTGGAGATGTAGATAACTTCATCGGGGTACTGAACATGCTCGCTGGAAGTGAAGCAATATCTATGATATCTGTAAGGTTTTCTTACACGTATATAACATAATCTGGTATCTAGTTCTCTTTCCAGTAATATTTACATTCTAAACCAACAATGGATTCCCTACATAAATTGTTAAATTTACTTAACCTTGATGCGAATGAAATCGACCAAATTCTGATATTTTAGTTAAAGTTGTTTTGATTATCTTAAGAAAATCCAAACTCATTTTTAGGAAAGGGAGATTATTAATAGCCTAACTTGAGATCAATAATTAGGTGTGTTTTGAAGGTTTTTTGAGGTTCGGTTGAAGTTCATTTTTTCTTTGTATGATCAATCTCTAAAAGTGTTTCCCAAAAATGCAATAATGACTCCATTTACTCAATAAAGGCACTTAGTATACTGTTATCCCATGTCTCATAGGCAGATGCGATCCCCAGATGGAGCCTATGTTGGAACACGTAAAATCTTGAAACTTTTTGATCTTTACATTCTCCACTTCATAAAAAAAAATCTTTCCCAAAATGGTAACTTAGAAAATAAATTTCGAATTTTAAATCAAGTTCATTTCTGGTTAATTAGTAGTAAGGTGCGCTTGATATCTGGTGTTGATGAAGTTTTCACATTTGATCGAACGATCCTAATATATCCAAAGTGTTGCAATTGCCTAATCATTAAATAGGTAAATCACTAAAGGTCGCTCCGGAGCTTCGTGCTTCGGGCATTTCAATAAGTCGTAATGATAAAAGCCCTAAAACCCGAAAGTGTTCGTTCATCACTTTTCCTAAAACTTTAAAGGACACAAGTCATTGTACACATGTATTTTTTAGTCTTCTTTGAGTTGACACGTGGAACCCATTTATGAAATTTTCGTTTGAAGATTCATACGATTCCAGGTAACACGTGGCACCTCCCTTTTCATGACACGTCATCTAGAATGACATCATCTAAGACATGTCACTAAGGGAGATAACCCTTCAGAAATATAACAAAGAACTAATTTGCAAATCAACGAAGCACTAAAATGTTGAAGTATTAAACCTTAATTGATTAAGTTAATCATGGTCAATAAATAGTTAATCACTCTACACTTCAGGGTTCACATGTTTACCCTTGATCGTATCCTAAAGTCTCTGAAGTCCAAATCTCCGAAACACTTAAAGTTAAATATGATTAATTAAAACTTAAAATTGATTATCGGATAATTAATCACTTTGCATTATCGGGTTTTAGGGATTTCCCCTCAAGCGAAATTTAAAGTTCTCGAAGTCCGAATTATCGAGACACTCAAAATTAACGCACTTGTTAAACATGATTAATTAAAGTGTTAAAAACAATTATCTAGGGATTAACCTTCATAGATTCGGGATTCAGATAATTCTCACTCTGTCTCATCTAAATTTTCCGAACACGAATCGTTGAATATTAATGGCATTTATGACTAATCAATGGTAATGATTTTTAACGTACATTGAATATCTCCAGGTAGAATTTTCCATTAAAGTTAATAAATTTTTCGTCAGTAAAGCTATACTAGAATCAATCCATATGATGTGAACAAAAATACTTCGATTTGGAATTTCATTTTCACCCTCCACAAAGTAGAAAGTTTTATCTGATTGAGAAGCTCACGCAATTCCTCTGCAATAGGTAACCGCGTTCTGTTCTCTCGATATCATGGCACCATGGAAGATGCTAAAGAATACTGATGCGGATGGTGAGGGTTCAAATCTGAATGCAGATGTTCTGTCAGACACTATGCCACGAGCTATAGACACTATTAAATCTTGGACACATGTGTTCGAGGTTCTGGAACAGGAGCTCATAAACTTTCCAAAAGATTTTGATGCTAAAGAAGACGATACTCATGAAGCTAAACTCACATATATAGCTCAACCAGAGCTACACAAGGTAGGTGCACAATCGAGACTCATGTCATATAACAACATGATAGGCTGGGCCTTGGAGAACATCGATGTCCAAACTAGGAGCATCACCAACCACCAGAAAGTTGTCGTTGGTTCTTTCTGACCGAAACACCTCCAAGTAATGTATAAGATATCTCTTGATCCTAAATATAATTACAATGCTTCATTTATGTTGGAGTTTGAGCAACAGGAATGCATACAATATGACAAGATTTATCTCGATATAATCAAGTCCTGGTGGGGGAACCCATAGAAGTTCAGGGCTGACGCTCATGGCATGTATGCCACATCGTCATTGGAAACTCACATGATTTATGTAGCCATGATGCTCTATAGACTGTTAGGGAAGAATATTCCTACTCATTTCTCGGTGGAATTGGTATCGATCATGCACGAGGTGGCTGAGGGATACACTTTTAATTGGGCCAAAATTTTGTTAGATAATTTGGCCAAGGAAATTACTGAATACAAAATGGAAAAATCAAAGGGGCAACCTGCCCTTTTCTATATGTCTATGTATGTCATGGATGTTATCTATTTCATGAATCCTTTCCCATTGATGAATTGGAACTGGAACCCGACCAATGCAAAGCCTATCCACTTTTACCATTCCAAGTTGTGGGAGGAAAAGGCCAAATATTTATTTTAAGAATTTTTTCACAATGTAGTGGTGCATGTTCATATAGCCCTATATGGTCACCCGCCTCCCTGGATTTCAGACAGAATTATGGGGAATCTCAGAAAACTAGCATATTGGTTCATTGAAGAAAACTTCTCTTATATCAAGGTTTTTGGATGCTTAGTTCCTCCACATGATCTCCCGTGTTTTTTACCAGACTAGCTAGTGTGCAAGGAATTGGCTTACCAGATAGTAACGAGAGGCATCAACAAGGATCTTAAGGCATCCCAGAAAAAGGTATGGCTGACCTTCCTTATCTAGGTCGACATGTTTTCACTATTGGATTTTGGGCACTCCAAAGTGGAGGTTGCAGACTTGGAATATGTGAAGTTGCTTGACATTGAATTCAAAAGGCACGACCCACACAAAATCATGGAGAACCACCTGGACGAATACAACATGAAAATATATGTGCATGAAAACTCCCCACATGATGAAATATTCAGGGAAGTTAAGTCTTATGAAGAGGTATCGAACAGATTCCAAACCTTGTCCCCAGATCAACATGCTAGTTTCCTCAGTTTCTAAGGACACAAGAGAAACAATTTTCTGAAAATACTACAAGGAGAATTGATATCCACTCCTCCTGCACATCAATATGTACCTCCAAATTTTAAATAGGGTACTCTAGA
Source organism: Picea mariana (assembly GCA_032191745.1). NCBI lineage: Eukaryota > Viridiplantae > Streptophyta > Pinopsida > Pinales > Pinaceae > Picea > Picea mariana. The sequence goes on from JASDQU010306766.1 coordinate 30,326, forward strand.
AAAGAGAATATTGAGGAAACCCGAAAGAGCTCCAAGGTTTTGACTTGAGAATTAGAAGCCCCATTATCAAAATAGCTAAGCCCCCAGGACCTAACTCATATCAAAACTTACATAAATAAAGGAGAGGATGCATCTCCTTTGACACCAGCCACACATGTTGCCAATACAGTAGAGAAACAACCATCTAGGGAGATCGGTACTCCTATTACTTCATTGACACCTCTGCAGTCTAGTTTTGAAAATCTTAGTTTTGAAGTCATTTTTGCAAGTGATCTCACCCCAATATTTCTCGAAGATATGCCTGCTTCATATTTCTTCTTTATCAAGAAATGGAGGGCCATCATCAAAATAGAATCACAACAGAAAGAAGGGGTAATAACCAAAAGGCACAGGATGTTGTATGACGAAAATAATCATGATGATTCAGAATTCATGAAAGAAGTTGTAGGTTCATTAGGTGCCTTTTCTACTGCAAATCAATGGCTTGTGGAGAATTTGGCAGAGAAACTAAGACAAAAAAACTTATTGGTGGGGCAGTTCCAAGATCAAATACTAACCATGGAACATATTGTAAAGAATAATATGATCCATGAATTTGAAGAATTTAGAGCTTATGACCAACATCAAATCGAATAGTTGTGGACTAACCTAGAGGAGCTCCATCAAAATTCACAGGCCAACAAAGGATTCTTCACTCAACGTGATAAGGTAATAAGGAAATTGCAAGCCATATTAGACCTGATTGAAGGTACATCAATAGATAGCTCATCCTTCTGAATTCAAGCATTAGAAATTAATGAGAAACTAGAAATGGCCTAACAGGATCTTTTTATGAAGGTTGATGCCATCCAGAAATGCTATCAGGAAGTAGATCTTTCTCTGAAGTATGTATATATCAAAGAAAGAGAAGATCACTTATCCCGAGATAAGTTTCAATATGCCATCATCCTTGCAAAGAAAGATAATGTTCCTGATTTTCCTCAGCTTTCCCCTTCTGAACAAATAAGAGGTGATATGGCCCTGAAGGGGTGGGAAACGAATTTGGCAGAAAGAAAGAGATTGGCCAGGGAGGTAAAGGATGCTTGCTAAGAAGCATTATGATCTTTAGACAAAAAACTCATTGATTTTGAGGGAAGCAGTATCATGGATGCCTTAGGGAAAATTGATATTGAAATGAACCAACAAAACTCCAAAAAGGGAAAAGAGGAAAATTTGGCAATCGTTAAGGAAATAATCCAGATTGACCTTCTTAAAATAAATAAATGGCTGGTGAACCCAATTTCACAGTTCCATGCCTTAGCTCAAGAAGCGAAAAGAATCTAGGAAAGGGTACCTCAAGTAGAAAGGAAATTGATTATTATACACTTTTTAGGTGAATGAAACAATTGAGCCATCAAGGTTAGTGGTGGAATTTTTAAATAGATGTAACGAATGCATTAAGCATGGAAAATAAAGAACAGTGGGGAGCAAGTAAGAAAATGTCATTGCATTATTGAATATAGCTGGAGAGACAGATGGAAAAAAAACTACAATGGATAAGACATTACACCGAACTATTGAGAAGACTAGAGGACATATGTTTCCAGCCTAAAAGAATGAGGGAAATAAACATTTTTTAGTAGGTGAAGAGACAAAAGAAAATTCCAACACAGCTCGTCATATTTTACACACTGTTATCGTATTTCCAAATTATGATATTTTAATTAAAAGTTGTAAGAAGTCCAACCGTTTAGAGTTGTGACAGATTTTGTATAAATACATATATTTAGGGTCTATTCAAGTCTTCTTCTTGTTGGATGTAATAGAGAAAACTCTCCTTTGTGAGTATTAATACAAGTGCAGACATAGATTCCAAATTATGTTTAGTTTGAGTTATGTGTTTCTCCTGTATTTTCCTATCTCTGAATTTCCTTATGTAATTTCTTGATAACGGATTGATTGCAATTTAATATCACGACTACTGTAATCATATTATCTCAGTAACTCGTTAAGTAAGCATTTTTTCCTCTGTAATTGTTGTAAGTAATACAAGACCTGTAATCTATTTGAATTACTGTATCTTATATCCTACTCAAGAGTGCACTCTCTACTTTCTTCTACTGCAAAGAAGGTGGGTCTCATCTTCCATGGATGCCTACCTTTGTTTAACAGTTTTGTAAGTTTCTTCCACGCCATTTGATATCCTAATTGTGACTCAGACAACAAAATATGGCCTTTGTATTGTCCTATTATTAATTTCGTTTAAGGATTTTTTTTATATAGCTAAAGGAAGAAAAATTACTCTCTAAAAGCAATCTTTAAAACATTCTTCATGCTTGACATTACTCTTTGAGCCTTAAGTTTAATCTCAGGAACAACATAAATCATTGTTTACAAAGATCTCTTTCAGGAATACCAAGATATTTTTACCTGGTCATATATAGTGATGTCTGGCCTGGATCCTTCTATAGTTGAACATCGAATCGACACATGGTCGGATATTGCCCCTGTTTATTAAAAGTAACGCCCCCTACACCCATCCAAAGTTGCATCTATCAAAGCTGAAATTGACAAGTTATGCACGGTTGGTTTCATTTACCCCATTGTGTACACTTCTTAGGTCTCCAACCCCATTCCCATTAACAAAAAATAGGGAACTATTCACATCTGCATAGAATTTCGCGACCTCAACCACGCTTGTCCCAAAGAAAAATTCCCAACCCCTTTCATTGACCAAATAATCAATGATTGTGCAGGCCATGAGACACTATCCTTTATGGATGGGTTCTCTGGATACAATCAAATTCAAATGCACCCAGTAGATCAGTACAAAACCTCTTTTACAACCCCTTGGGGTACCTTTTCTTATCGCATCATGCCCTTTGGACTCAAAAATGCCGGTGCTAATTTCCATTGGGACACAACCTACATTTTTCACGATCTTTCTCACATCATACTTGCTTATTTGGATGACCTCACCACTCAATCCAAAAATTGAACCCAACATTTAGATGACTTATGCATCATTTTCCAATGATGTCGCCAATATAATATCCGCTTGAACCCCCAGAAGTGTGTCTTTAGCATCGTTTTCGGGTGCCTCCTTGGGTTCATTGTCTCCCAACATGGCATCACTGTGAACCCCCTCAAGGTACAAGATATCACATAAATCCCACCACCTAGGAATTTACACCAACTGCAGAGCTTGCAATTCAAAACCAATTTTTTAGGTCACTTTTTCCCAGACTACACCACTCGCACACATGGTTTTCTCCACTTACTGCATCATGATATCTTAGTTCAATGGGACGAACATGCTCAAACAACTTTTGATGATTTAAAATATTCCCTATCCAATTCCCCTTTGATTAGTCCCCCAGACTATGATCATGATTACATCCTCTACTTATCAGTCTTGGTTGTTTCATTCAAAGGAGTCCTCATCCAATTAGGGGATGACGAGCATGAACATGTAATTTACTACACTAGTAAAATCCTTTCAATACCACCCTTAAAGTATAATTGATACAAAAAGGATCCAGATAAGACTAAGGACAACTCAAAACTCATAAAAGCAACTCAGGAATCTTAGAATGGCCTTAGTAGACAGAGAAAGGGAAAAAATTCAAAGTTCTCACAACTTAGTGAAAATGGCATCTTCGCGAATATCGTGTCACAAGATTTCCAATGGCGTAAATGACTCGTTAAACAGAGTTACGTATTGAAAGATATTCGCAGTCAAAGTTTGGTTAACCTAGCCTAATTAACAGGGAATGAGTCAACATCTATACTACTGATGTCATCATTAGTACAGATGACTTTAGCATCCGTATAGTGTATGTGGGACACACAAGAGGTGACATGTGTTAGCATGATTTCATCATGGTGATGTAGAAGTACCAAAGGCTTCCATATGTCACTCATTTTGGTCTTTTTCACGTTGATCCATGGACCAATGAAAATGTGTGATGCAGGAGCATCACTCCACGTCATCAAGCGCTAGCCAACTAGTGTGCGTTCAATGGAGAGGAGAGGCGTATCCCTCTCACTTTCAAATTTCAAATTTTGAAATTGTATTAAATGATTGTAAGACTGGTAGAGCCAAAAGTCATGCATGTGTGCAGGATTTAGATAAAGGTTGCCTTAAATAGTTGTAAGGCTGAGATCTAGATCCGATTCAGACTAGACAACCATTCAATGTAATTGAATGTAAATTAATGAGAGTTGGTGAGGATGGAGGGAAGAGCTCAAGGATCCCTCTTTTGTAAAAATATCCTTTGTATCTGTAGGCAGTTAGTCGATAGAGAGGTAGAGAAGAGAGAATAGGGAGAAGAGAGGAGAGACGAGACTCTATTGCGGTCAGAGCTTGAACACGTTGTAAAGAGACATTCTTGATTAATACAAATAGAGCAATTTTTCCTGCATGTTTTTTTTCATCTGTTTGTGAAATTCATGAATGAATGTCTTTATGTGTTGATGATATGTTGTAGATGTATGTTAAATTCCATCTTCAGGGATAGATAGATTTTCCTATCTGTGAGTTCTTTGATTTCAGGTTTGGGTTCTTTGTGGCTTCATGCAAGAGGTTGCATGACAGAACACTGTGAGTGTTGTAAGCCAGTGCATAGAGTGCACTTCTAAGTTCTATGAAATTTCAGATAGAGATGTGTCAGGAGGGCGCACCAGAGGAAGTCTTAGACTCAGGGAGAAGCCTCAAGGTTTCTGAACACCTTAGAGGTGAAGACTGTGCAGAGAAAGGCACAGAGAAAATAGAATCACTGAGGGTTCTGTAGAAGCTCTGCTAGGAGGGCATTGAGTGTGTGCATAGAGTGCACAGGAGGAACTCTATTTCGAGTTCGGGGAAGACAAAACTACTGAATGTTCTGTAGAGCTCTGCCAAGAGGGCATTGAGCGAGTACATAGAGTGCACCACAGAAATCTATTTTGAGTTCTAAGGAAAGGGAAGTGCAAGGAGAAGGCATTACAGAGTTACTGAACACTCTATGAAGAAAGGCTCTGCAAGGTGTGCATCGAGTAGAAGAATGACAGAAGGGCATGAAGCATTTCTTTACAAGAAATACTTCGAATTGAGTTATCTGAAAACTCAGCAGCACAAGGAGTGTGCGAATAAGAATTTCTCTAAAGTTCTTAAGCTCAGAAGGAATAGCGCAAGAAGTGTGCTCAGAGTGAACTTGTCTCAAGTTCAGAAGCTCAGGAGGAACAATGCCTTTGTGCATAGAGCAGTAGCCGAGAGGAGCAGAAGATTGAGAAACCTTTCAAGGTTTCTGAGTTGACCAAGCTTAGGACGAATAGCACAGTTGTGTGCAGGGACCCTGGAAAGAGTGCAGAGGTCGAGAAACCTTTGAGGTTTCATAGTTGACAAAGCTCAGGAGGGACAACGTCCTTAGAATATAGGTGGGAGCTGAGGATACAGGCTTCATGACAAACATGAAGGCCGAGGCCTTTTTGGAACAAGAAATCTTCCAAGGGAAAGGAAGAAGTGTGAGTTTAGGAGAGCACAATTGTCGTTGATTCGGGTATTGGAGAAAAGATCTGGACCATTGAGTTTCATGACCAGGAAGCAGGAAGAGAGAGCATAGAAGAACAGATCTGGGTTGTCAGATCTAGCATAGGGAGCCAATATCTATCGGATCTAGGATAAGGTGCATGAGGTTTAACCCTCGTATATGCAAATGGAAGGACTTGTCAAAGTATCGAAAAGATCAAGACCGTCCATCATTGAGAGGACGCGTGGCATAAATCCTGAAGCCATTAGGGTTTTCGATATAGGGAGTTCAAGGAGAAGGAGTCATGAGACAAAAAGTCCTGACTCACGAAATCCCAAAAGCATCGTGACCGTCCACAGGAGGGCACGTGGCGAGAAGTCAAGGTTTTGGGGAAATCCCCAAAAGGAGATTTCGGCATTTCGACTACCAGAAGATACAAAGGGCAAGAGTCGGGACTCTTGACCCACAAAATCTCAAAAGAACGTTAGCTGTCAGATCAGGGGAGGCTCACATCTGTTGATCTCCTGCAGGAGTGGAATTTCCTCATTTCGGGGTTTGGCTTTTCGTCATTTCTGGTAACAAGGAGTCGGGATCTTGGTGTTGAAAACACCGAAGTCACAAAATGTGACATATATTTAGAGTGGGGTTGTAGTCACACATTTTATCATTTCGGGGTTCGGCCTTTCGGTACTTCTGATGACAAGGAGCCGGGAATCTTGGTGTTGAAAACCTCGAAGTCACAAAATGCAACGTGTATTTGGAGAAGGGTTGTGGTCACAGAGGACACAGTCACATAGAACCGAAATTTCGGTATTTCGACATTTTGACATTTTGGGTTTCGGGGATTGAAGAGTCAAGAGACTCGTGACTTCAAGATTCCCAAAGTCACAAAACCCGAAATCCCTTTTCGAAAAAGGTCGCGGTCATATCTGGTGGCCATGTATAGGTGAAGACTCACACCTGGTGCATTTCTTGTGCCGATGGAGTTTTCGTGAAGTACCTATGGATCGGATTCGTGGGGTTCCAGTGAGGGCCTGAAAGAACTAATTCAGTTCTACGGATTTGAAGAAGAACAATCCTGAACAGATATCAGCCCGAGGGTCGGGGGTCTGCATCAGTTGGTATCAGAGCCACTTTCTATTTGTAGACTGTAGGTAGAGGGAGGTAGAATAGATAAATAAAATACTTTGATACACATCAGTTGGTATCAGAGCAGGAATTCACTTGTATCTTGCAGAAGAAAGGAAGAAGGGGATACTCTCAGGCATGGAGTGATCCATAAGTTTTCTAGGTGGGAAAACAGAGGATGAAGATGGCTACCGAAGGCCATGGGTGTGGTCATAGGGAAGACTGCAGGAAAAAGAATAATCTAGAGATGGATCTGGAACTCACTGAGATAAGGGGGAGGATGGAAGATCTTGCACTGTGGGTGAAACAGAACGCCAAACCGCATTGGGTGTATGAATGGCCTCTGAGGAGGAAAGCAAAGTGGCCATTCAAGAAATTTTTGGCCAGAGGAAAGTGAAGGTTGTTGAGGAGGTGGATGAGGTATGTGAAAAGCATTAGGACCATAGAGGATATGGTTCATGTGTGTGAACAAAAAGCTGGGAGACATCTCAGTGATGATGAGGAAGAGAGATCGGTTTTGGGTCTCATAAACTGTCAAGAGGGCAGGGATGAATTTTTGAATTTCTAGATGAGCAATGAAATGAGATCATTGGAGGATCTCATATACTTTTAGGAGGACAGCCATGGAAATTCATATTTCTAGGAGGGAAATAGTATGAGATTAACAGAGGATCTCATAAACTGCTAGGTGGGCAACAAAAAATTCCCAAATTGCCAGGTGGGCAGGGGAAAGGAGATGAGACTGTCTGAGAGTCTCATGAACTCAGAGGAGAGTTTAGATCAACAAAGAGTGCTGACAGGTAAGTATCAGAAGAGAATTCTGATGATTGAAGGGATAAAGGTATTCTTGCCATATAGCCCAGTTGAGGCCAGGGAAGATGTTGCGGGTGCAACAATAGCAGAAAGAAAACCAACTGTGACTGTCAAAGAGATGGAGCAGATATCAGAAGTTGTGCAGGGAAAAGAAGAGGAGCATGTAGATAAGATGCTCACTCAATGGGAGATGGACTTGGAGATGTTGGAGGATTGGTTGAACAATCCAGAACCAGTAGATGACTACCGAGAGAAGACAGTCATGCAGATGTTAGCAAGGGAGAATTTCAAGGAATTGATTAGAAATTTCAACCAGGGACCTGAATAGATGATAACTGCAGTGCCAAGGCATGCAACAGAAGATGAAGGAAAATTCTAGTCTGAGGAGTAGCTGGAGGAATCTGGAGCTAAACCAGCAGGAGAACTGGCAGAAGCAAGGTTGTCAGAGAAGGAAGTTGAGCAACAACTCAGTGATAGGATTGCATAATTGGAGTCTGCAATAGAGCGGCAAATCAATGCCACAAGAGGGGAAGAAGATGGCACGTGAGATCTAGTTGATCTACCCATTTACAGGGAAGAAGTGCAGTGGAGCAAGATGCAAAAGGAGAGCCAGCCAATGGAACAGCTGGACAAGATAATTGAGGAGATGAGAAGGTTGATGATTAGATCAACAGAAACTGCCAGTGAGGGGAAAATGATCAGAGGATAACCTTCCATAGCAGTAGGGAAATAGAAGAAACAATAGTAATAGGGCGATGGAGCGGATGGATAGCTCCAAATAACTGTTCGGGATCCAGGTGGATTTCAACAACGGTGCTGGGAATCTCATGAGCATGAGCTCATGATTTTTGCATATGAGGAGTATGATGCAGGAGCATCACTCCACATCATCAAGCGCCAACCAACCAACACGGATTCAATGGAGAGGAGAGGCACAACACATTCACTTTCAAATTTCAAAATTTTAAATTGTATTAAATGATTGTAAGGTTGGTAGAGCCAGAATCCATGCATGTGCACGGGATTTAGATAAAGGTTGCCTTAAATAGTTGTAAGGATGAGATCTAGATACGATTCGGACTAGACGACCATTCAATGTAATTGAATGTAAATTAATGAGAGTTGGTGAGGATGGAGGGAAGAGCTCAAGGAGCCCCCTTTTGTAAAATGATCCTTTGTATCTGTAGGCAGTTATTCGATAGAGAGGTAGAGAAGAGAGAATAGGGAGAAGAGAGGAGAGTCAAAACTCAGTTGCGGTCGGAGCTCGAACACATTGTAAAGATGCATTCTTGATTAATACAAACAAAGCATTTTTTCCTACATGTTGTTGTTCATGTGTTTGTGAAATTCACGAATGAATGTCTTTATGTGTTGATGATATGCTGTAGATGTATGTTAAATTCCATCTACAAGGATAGATAGATTTTCCTATCTGTGAGTTCTTTGATTTTAGGTTTGGGTTCTTTGTGGCTTCATGCAAGAGGTTGCATGACAGAACACTGTGGGTTCTGTAAGCCAGTGCATAGAGTGCACTTCTGAGTTCTGTGGAATTTCAGACAGAGACATGCTAGGAGGGCGCACCAGAGGAAGTCTTAGACTCAGGGAGAAGCCTCGAGGTTGTTGAACACCTTGGAGGTGAAGACCGTGCAGAGAAAGACACAAAGAAAATAGAATCACTGAGGGTTCTGTAGAATCTTTGCAAGGAGGGCATTGAGAGTGTGCATAGAGTGCACAGGAGGAACTCTATCTCGAGTTCAGGGAAGACATAACTACTAAAGGTTCTGTAGAGCTCTGCCAAGAGGGCATTGAGCGAGTGCATAGAGTGCACAAGGGAACTCTATTTTGAGTTCTAAGGAAAGGGAAGTGTCAAGGAGAAGGCACTTACAGAGTTACTGAACACTCTGTGAAGAAAGGCTCTGCAAGGTGTGCATTGAGCAAAAGAACGCCAGGAGGGCATCAAGAATTTCTTTTCAAGAAATACTTTGAATTGAGTTATCCGAAAACTCAGTAGCACAAGGATTGTGCGAATAAGAACTTGTTTGAACTTCTTAAGCTCAGAAGGAATAGCGCAAGAAGTGTGCTCAAAGTGAACTTGTCTCAAGTTCAGAAACTCAGGAGGAACAGTGCCTTTGTGCAAAGAGCAGTAGCCGAGAGGAGCAGAATATTGAGAAACCTTTCAAGGTTTCCAAGTTGACCAAGCTTAGGATGGATAGCACAGTTGTGTGCGGGGACCCTGCAAGGAGTGCATAGGTTAAGAAACCTTTGAGGTTTCAGAGTCAACAAAGGTCAAGATGGATAACGTCCTTAGAATATAGGTGGGAGCTAAGGATACAGGCTTCACAACAAAGATGAAGGCCGAGGCCTTTTTGGAACAAGAAATCTTCCAAGGGGAAGAAAGAAGCATGAGCTCAGGAGAGCACAACTATCGTTGATTCGGGCACTGGAGAAAAGATCTGGACCACTGAGTTTCGTGTCCAGGCAGTAGGAGGAGAGAGCGCAGAAGAACAAATATGGGCTGTCAGATCTAGCATAGGGAGCCGATAGCCATCGGATCTAGGAGAAGGTGCATGAGGTTTAACCCTCGTATATGCAAAGGGAAGGACTTGTCAAAGTCCTGAAAGGGTCATGACCGTCCATCACTGAGAGGACGCGTGGCAAAAATCCAGAAGCCATCGGGGTTTCGGATACTGGGATTTCAAGGAGAACAAGTCGTGAGACAAAAATTCCAAACTCATGAAATCTCGAAAGCATCGTGACCATCCACAGGAGGGCACGTGCCGAGTGGTCAAGGTTTCGGGGAAATTCCTGAAATTCGATTTCGGCATTTCGGCTATCAAGAGATACAAAGGGAAAGAGTCGGGACTCTTGACCCACAAAATCCTGAAAGAACATAAGCCGTTGGATCAAGGGAGGCTCACAACCATTGATCTCCCACAGGAGTGGAATTTCAGCATTTCAGGGTTCGACTTTTCAGCATTTTTTATGACAAGGAGCCGGGGCTCTTAGTGTTGAAAACCCCGAAGTCGCGAAACGCGACGTATCTTTGGAGTGGGGCTACGGTCACACATTTCAGCATTTTTGGGTTCAACTTTTTGGTACTTCTGATGAAAAGGATCTGGGGATATTGGTGTTGAAAACCAAGTCACAAAATGTGACATGTATTTGGAGAAGGGTTGTGGTCACAGAGGATGCAGTCACATAGAACCGAAATTTTGGTATTTCAGCATTTTGTCATTTCGGGTTTCGGGGATTGAAGAGTCAAGAGACTCACGACTTCAAGAATCCTGAAGTCACGAAACTCGAAATCCCTTTTCGGAAAAGGTCATGGTCATATTTGGTGGCCATGTATAGGTGAAGACTCACGCCTGGTGCATTTCTTGTGCCAGTGGAGTTTTCGTGAAGGACCTATGGATCAGATTTGTGGGGTTGCAGTGAGGGCCCGAAAGAACTAATTTGGTTCTGTGGATTCAAATAATAATGATCCGGAACAGATCTTGGCCTGAGGGTCGGGGGTCTGCATCAATCTACCACATGACAGTCTGTACAACCACATGGAAAACTGTATGGTGACATGGTAGGATGACATGGTAGGATGATGTGGTAGCTGATGTGGTTGGTGACTGTATAGGCGATTTTCATGTCCCAGTGGTTGGATGCCACATGGCCTAGTCATGGGCTGCCACATGGCAGTGGGAAGTTCCTAATGAGGGCCCGAGAACCAAAATTCAAAATTAAAAAAATTTCAGGTCCACCAAATCTTGTAGAAACCCGCCATATCTGGCAGCCCAATGAAAAAATCTAAACCACCTCTAAAAGTTGGTGAACTACCATACATTTATATATATAATTTATAACAACAACCCAAAAGGGGAGGCCTGCGGGCTCGACCCCTGGACCTCGCCCATTGCATATGCCTTAACTATAGCTCTGTCACCGTTGGGCCAAACAGAGCCATTTTTTATACTTTCTGCAATTATTATTTAAATTTTGAAATTCACTAGTTCACGGGGGGAAGGAGCAGGGGCGCGACAGTATGGTCGGGCACAATTTTTGAGGCAATTTTTAATGAATTAATTGTAGGGAGCAGGCACGAACACCGAGACGGGATTTCTCAAGGGCCTTGGAGTGCCAAAGTCAGATCGAGGTGTGGAGATATTCATTTTTGGTTAATTTGATGCCACAAATTCAATGGTGTTGTCTATTTTCTGATCTGAGCAAAGCTTTTGCATCTTAATTCCTGAATGAGGTGTACTTATGTATTTTGCCAAAAAATATTGTTGAGTTAATAAAATGGCCTACCCATTTGAGAGCAGGACCCAGAGACGTAGTCCACGATGGAATAACTCCATCATCAATTTTTCGTGTTCATATTTGATTCTTATATCTCTTCATTATTGAGTGTTTCCTTCTTTAATGGTGCACTTTAATTTATTCTCATTTTATACAATTCTTTATAAGTCACTTCGATGAAAATATCTCGAATCATGTTGGTATTAGAGCAGTCATCTTTGACGTGAATTATTGAGTGTGAATTCTTACTAGGGCCAAGAATAAGCAGGGTGAAGGAACTCTTAATACTTTCAGTCCCAAAGTTGGTCGTGAATCCCAAAGGAAGAAAATGGCAGAAGAGGAGAAGTGTGATGAACAGGAGAAAAACTTCCATATGGTGTTTTATCGCATGTCAGAAAAGGTCAAACAAATGTATGGAGACTACAAGAAGAGGATGAAAAATAAAGGGAAGAAAAAGGAAGCACAAGTTGATGATGATGCTTTGGTAAATCAAGGGGCTGGAGGAGACCCTCCTAAGCCTCCATATTCACCATCAAGTTATAGTTCTTCTTCCTCTGAGCATTCTCGTCATTCTCATCATTCTAGCCATAAATCTTCTTTTAAGACACCATTAATAAATATTTATGTAAAATTTGTTTTACCTGTGTTTAATGGAGATGCTAATCCTGGAAAGCTAGATAATTAGATCTGACAGGTTGAAGTATATTTTCATGTTCAACAGATTGATGAAGAGGAAGTTAAAGTGCAAGTGACTTCTCTTTGGTTAGAAGGAACCACTCTCGTATGGTGGGAGAGTAGAATTCAGGACATAAGTAAGTGTGGTAATCTTCTTTCCTCATGGTCGGAATTTAAATCAATGATAAGGAAGCAATTTTATCCATTGGGTTATTTACATTAAAAAATGATGGAATGGAAAACTTTAAGACAAAGTAAAGGTCAAACTATACAAAGTTTCATAGAATAATTTAGGAAGCAAACTCTTGCATTAAACATTCCTTTGGATTCTTATGAAACTTTAATGAAATATATCGGCACGGTTCACAATTATAATCCTCATACTTTTCTATTGTTTAACCCCACCAATATTGACAAAGTTTGTGTGCAAGCCACTCACCTTGAGAACATGGGAAAGAATTTTCAAGAAGATCCCACAAAGAAACATTCTAATATCCCACATAATCCATTTAATAAGTTTAAAAGGAAGGACATGAAGACCGCCACGGTAAAGAGATAAGAAGGAAATGCATCTTTCACTCATTACAAGAAAAGTGGTCACGATGAAGAACAATGTTGGAAACTACATCCAGAGAAGAGACTGAAACAATTTGGTGGAAAGGGGAAGACAAAAACCATTGCTACAATGCAACAAGATCTTGGTTCTTATTCAAGAGACGAAGGAAAGATCACAGTGGTTGGAGTACAAGGTATAGATTCCCTTCATGCTAGTTCAAATTCCAATAATGAATCTCATGATGATGAACGAAGGAGTAATGAATTATTTCATATAATATTTGTATCTAAACACACTAAGATAGATACATTATTCGAACCAGGTTCCCAAGTAAAATTGATATATGAAGCACTTGTCCAAAACATTGGTCTTGAAATGAAACCACATCCAAAGCCTTACCCTCTTGGTTGGGTATGTGA
>JASDQU010306766.1:43906-54087 GCA_032191745.1 Picea mariana
ATGTAAAGAATAAGATGAGCCAAGACTTTGAACAATTCAGAGCTTATGACCGACATCAAATCCAACAGCTGTGGGCTAACCTCGAGGAGCTCCATCAAAATTCACAGGCCAACAAAGGATTGGTCACTCAATGTGATGAGGTAATAAGGAAATTGCAAGCCATATTAGACTTGAATGAAGGTACATCAATAGATATATTAGCCTTCCAAATTCAAGCATTGGAAATTAATGAGAAACTAGAAATGGACCAACAAGATCTTTTTATGAAGGTTGATGCCATCCAGAAATGATATTAGGCAGTAGATATTGATCTGAAGGATGTATATGTCAAAGAAATAGAATCTCTCTTAGCTCAAGATAAGTTTTGAGATGCCATCATCTTGGCAAAAAAAGATAATGTCCCTGATTTTTCTTAGCTTTCCCCTTTTGAACAAATAAGAGGTGATATGGTCCTGAAGGGGTGGGAAACGAATTTGGAAGAAAGAAAGAGATTGGCCAGGGAGGTAAAGGATAATTTCCAAGAAGTGTTATCATCTTTAGAAAAAAAACTCATTGATTTTTAGGGAAGCAGTATCATGGAGGCCCTAGGAAAAATTGATATTGAAATGAACTAGCAAAACTCTAGAAAGGGAAAAGAGGAAAATTTGGCAGCCATTCAGGAAATAATCCCGATTGACCTTCTTAAAATAAATAAATGGCTAGTGAACCCAAGTTCATAGTTCCAGGCCTTAGCTCAAGAATTGAAAAGAATCCAGGAAAGGGTACCTCAAGTAGAAAGGCAATTATACAATTTTGAGGTGAATGAAACAATTGAGCCATCAAGGTTGGTGGTGGAATTTTTAAATAGATGCAACCAATGCATTGAGCATGGAAAAGAAATCACAGCGGGGAGAAAGTAAGAAAATTTCATGTTTCATTATTGAATATAGTTGGAGAGACAGATGGCAACAAAACTACAACGACTAAGACATTATTTCAAACTATTGAGAAGACTAGATGACAGATGTGTCCAGCCCAAATGAATGAGGAAAATAAATGTTTTTCAGTAGATGAAGAGACATAAGAAAATGCCAACAGAGCTCATCGGATTTTACACACAACTATCTTATTTCTGAATTATGATATTTTAATTAAAAAATGTAAGAATTCCAACCGTTTTAGGGTCTTTTCGAGGCTTCTTCTTGCCAGATGTAATAGAGAAAACTCTCCTTTGTGAGTATTAATACAAGTGTAGTCACAGATTCCAAGTTTTGTTCAGTTTGATTTATATGTTTCTCCTATATTTTCATATCTCTGAATTTCCTTATGTAATTTCTTGATAAGGGATTGATTTCAATTTACTATCATGACTACTATAATCATATTATCTCAGTAATTCATTAAGTAAGTATTTTTTCCTCTATAATTTTTGTAAGTAATACAAGACCTACAAGCTATTTGAATTATTGTATATTATATCATGTTCAAGAGTGAACTCTTTACTTTATTCTAATGGAAACAAGGTGAGACTCATCTACCATGGATGCCTAGCTTTGTTTAACAGTTTTGTAAGTTTCTCCCATGCCATTTGATATCATAATTGTGACTCGGAAAACAACATACAACCTCTGTACTGTCCTATTATTAATTTCATTTAAGGATTTTTCTTATACAACTATAGGAAGAAAAATAACTCTTTAAAAACAAACTTTAAAACATTCATGATGCCTGACATTACTCTTTGAGACTTAAGTTTAATCTCAGGAACAACATCTTTTTGGTTCCGTTGTCGGGGACGGAGAAACGAAGTTATTTTTCTCTGGGAAAATGACAAGGAAAATTTCTATCTTTGATGGTGAACAAAGATTGAGTACATAAGTAAGGATTACTTTTATTTTTCACTTGGAGACTCCACCGTAGATAAAAATGGCATTTGGTTGAAAGAATACCAGAAAAAGTCCAGACGATAAGCAGACCACACCAGTATCATATCCCGAAAATCTATTAAAACCAAAGGGATACCTCAAATCGATTGTTGCATTAACAGGTAAAGTATATCAACCCAAATTTATGCAAGTTAATACTAAGATTCAGATTGAAGGACTAACCAGTGAAGAGATTCTTAAACAAGTATCCTTTGCGGAGGCATAAACTAGTCAACCTGAGACTAAGCTCGAAAATCTGGAGGTGATTGTTCCTGAGATAAAAGTTGAGATTGAATTGAATAGATATCATTCGACACATGTAGTTGTTTATACTCTATCAGTTCTAACCTTGCTCGCAGTAAAGGTTACAGTTTCTCGAAGCTCTGAAGAATATATTTTATATGGTGACTCATCCCCTATCCGTTCTCCTATATATACATCTTGTAAGTCTGAGGAAACCAGTCCACATTTCCCTTTTCCTCCTCTTCTATATTTTTTATATCCTAACGACCTTTTTCTAGAACTTCCTTCACCAGATCCAGAAGTAGTATAAAGGTCACCACTTCAGTCCCTAGAATTTTTTGAAAATCCCCTTTTTTCCCAAAATCTGTCCCCTAGACTTCCAATGGCTGTTGCTGGAGGAGGTGGTGTTGGAGGGGGTGGCGTTGGAGGTGGAGGAGCAGGTGGTCAAGGAAAACCTCCACCCCCTAGAATATTTACCAAGGTAGCTATCAGATACGTTCCCTTGGTCCTCCCTTCCCCCCTTCATGATTTTCCCAAGAAGTATATGAAAAACCTACCAAAATTCATGGGAGAGGGAGATTTAACTGCAACCGAGCACATAGCCTTTTTTGATAAATTTTTTGATATCATGGGGATCGAACATGAAGATGTCTACTCAAGGCTATTAGTACAAACCTTTGAAGGACAAGTGAGAACCTGGTTCCGAGGACTCCCGGTAGGTTCCATACGGTCATATGATCATTTAGAAAATGCCTTCCTAAGACAATGGGGAGAGAAGAAGGACCATCTCTATTATTTGACCGAATTCGGGGATTTAAGAAAAAATAATTCTAAATCAGTTCTTGAATTTACTCATAGGTTCAACAAAATATACAAAAAAATCCCAACTGAGGTCAAACCCTCTCAACCCATTGCAGATGTAACATTTGTAGGAGCCTTTGAACCTGAATTTTCTCTCCTCTTGAGAGAAAGGAGATATGCCACTTTAGCGGGGATGCAGGACGATGCCATAGAAATTGAATCCAATATGATGGCATCTAAGAAATTAAAAACCAAGATTGATATGGGAACCAAAGAACCTAGACGTTTCAAAGAACAAGTCGAACCCTCTAGATTTGGCAAGTCTGCAGAAGAAAAGATGGATGAGATGTCCAAAATAATCAAAGATTTATCAAACAAAATATCCAGAATGGAGCTAGACCAAGCCAAATATGGTACTTATGCTAGAAATCAGTTCAAGATAAACCCTAATCCTTAGATGCAACATAGACAAATGAAAAATGAAGATCAACAGATCCAAGCCCCATTTAAAACTGAAAATTTTATGCAGAGGGATGATATGAAAAATTATGAGGAGTTAGAAGAAGATATGAACAACCTTAGTGACAATGATCTCAAGCCACATTTAGCTAAACAAGATTACGAGAAGTCTTTAGATCTAGAGTCCCTATAATAATGAAGAAATTATTAATAATCTAGGAGACTCTGCATATCAAGGACTCGCCGACTCAATAATGGCCAAACTCCAAAAAAAGTATAATTTGTGGCCCAGAGAAAATAATTCCACGAATGATCCACCGAAAAATATTTTGTCATGAAGCAAAACGAATGAGGCAACAATTACTAAAATACCAACTAAAACACAAGATACATGGACAAAACCAGTTGAAACAAGAGCAGCTCAAACTAAAAAACGGGAAAAACCAGAGACATAAGTTCCAACCATAGGAATCGAAAAAACAATCGGAGGTTTCAGTTTAGAAAACAAACTTAATAAAATTAAAATCCCCATGCCTCTAGTTGAGCTTTCAAAAAATCCGATTTATTGAAATCAAATTGCTAAAATGATAAATTTTTCTGATGTTGAATGCCACACAGATGTTATTAATCTACAAGATGAAATACCTATGATCATGTTTGGTCCACACATCAAAAACACCAAGGATTTTGTTGCTCCATTTTATATTACACTAACTGTGCATGACCATTTTTTCCACAACTGCATGTTAAATTCTGGAGCCTCTCAAAATTTAATGCCCAAAATTATCATGGAGAAATTAGGACTGGAAATTACTAGACCTTATCAAGACCTGTACTCATTTGATTCAAGAAAAGTTAAGTGTCTTGGCATGATTAAAGATCTGGTAGTAAATCTTTCTCAAATCCCTGTAAAAAGTGTCCTTATGGATGTGATCATTGCTGACATCCCTTCCAAGTAAGACATGCTTATTTCTATGTCTTGGGGTGCTAAATTAGGTGGATCAGTTCAGATAGACATGACTTATGCTACAATCCCAATTTTCGGTGGGAAATTCACACGACTGTATAGAGAAACTAGACTGGCGTATATGGTAAGTGACCCTCAAAATCCAAATAATTACCCAGTCTATGTTTTTGATCGGGAATTAGGAAATTTTATATTATCAATAGATGAAGATTTCGAAGAATGTACAGAAGAAGAAAATGAAAAAATAGAAAAAACAAAGAAAAATGTAAATAGTAGAGAAGAAATATGGAAAATGTTTTTTGATGTTGCATCCTCCTGCGAAGGAGAAGGGGCTCGAGTGTTATTTGTAGCACCATAATATGAGTACATTATTCCCTTCTAATATATATTAGAGTGGGACATTGATTATACGAATAATGTATGTGAATATGAATCTCTAGTCTTGGGATTAGAAGCTGCCAGAAAGTTAAAAATTGAACATCTGATAGTTTCTGGTGATGCAGAGCTTATTGTGAAACAAATAAAACAATAGTATCAAGCCAAGCATCCAAGGATAAGGTAATATAGAAATTGTTCCTGGGATCTAATAGAGAATTTCTTTTCATCCTTTAATATTCACTCTATTCCCAGGATGGAAAATCAACAGGTTGATTATTTAGCGAAAGCTATCACAACCTTTGTACCACCTACTACCCTAAAACTGAAGTATCACATTGAGATGAGACATAGACCCTCGATTACAAATAACGTTCAACACTTGCAAGTTTTCGAGGATGATGAACAAATTAAACAATTTCTGGAAATGATTGATGAATTTTCTAAAACTCAGATGGATCAGGAAAACCAAAATGATCCCACTTGGATTATGCAAGAAGGTGAAGACCCTGCAAAATTCCAGGACAATATTGCAAACCACCGCATGCTCATGCTTAAGAACAATCAAATCCCTAGAGGTTTGATCCCCTTAGAGAGATTATTTGAACAAGATGACATACCTTTAAAATCCACCTTACGACCTCAGCCCAAAGAAGTTGAGGACTGTAATATAGGAACTGAAGAAGATCCTAAACTGGTTAATATATCTAAATACCTTCCAACCCAAATGAAAAATAAGTACGCCAAATTTCTTAAGAAATACAAAGATGTTTTTGCATGGTCCTATGATGATTTGAAAACTTATGATACCTTTGTTATTGAACATAAGATTCCTTTGAAACATGGTATCAAACCTTTCAGGCAGAAACTCAAATAGATAAATCCTATCCTCCTGCCAGTGATAGAAAGGGAAGTCAAGAAGATTCTCGATGAAAAAATTATCATTCCACTCTGGTATTCTAAATGGGTAGAGAATTTGGTACCGGTAAGAAAGAAAAATGGTGAAATAAGACTCTATGTAGATTTCAAAAACTTAAATCGGTCATCCCTCAAAGATAACTACCCATTACCAAAAATGGATCATGTTTTGGAAAAATTAGTTGGAGCTAATAGAATTTCCATGATTGATGGTTTTTTTGGATATAATCAAATTGTTGTCCATGAAGATGACAAAGAAAAAACTACGTTTACCACTCCCTGGGGAAATTTCATGTACGATAAAATTCCATTTGGTTTGATGAATGTAGGGGCTACTTTCCAAAGAGAGATGGAAATTGCATTCGTTGGAGAAAAATATAAGTTCGTCGTTATTTATCTCGATGATTTGACAGTTTTTTCTAATTCCAATGTAGAACATCTGTTGCACCTCAAGCAAACCTTCAAAAAATGCAGAAAATTTGGTTTGTCTCTTAACCCCAAGAAATCACATTTTTCTATGCAAGAAGGTAATCTCTTGGGTCATATAGTGTCAAAAGAAGGAATTAAGGTCGACCCTAAGTGGGTTGAGGCCATAGACACTATCAATATTCCTAGGAACAGAAAAGAAATTCAATCCTTTTTAGGAAAGATAAACTTTTTGAGAAGATTCATTCCCAATTTTTCTAAAATAGTTAAGTTGATTACAGATATGTTGAAGAAGGATAGCGAAGTGAAATACCATCGAAGATAAAGCATCATTCGATTGAGTCAATAAATCTATAAGTGAAGCACCAGTGTTAGCCAGTCCAGACTATACTATAGAATTCTTGATCTTATCCTTCACTTTTGAACATACTATTGCATCGGTGCTATTGCAAAAGAATGGGAAAGGCTTCGAACAATCAATATCCTTTTTCAGTAAAAGTCTCAGAGACATAGAATTAAATTATGATATACCTAAAAAACAAGCATATGCAATGGTGAAATCCCTTAAAGATTTCAGGACATATGTGTTGCATTCCAAAATAATCTCTTACGTGCCAACAAGCACTGTCAAGGACATATTGGTACAATGAGATAGTGATGTAAAGAGAGGTCGATGGTTAGCTAAAATTAAGGAGTTCAATCTAGAAGTAAAGTTGACTAAATTGGTCAAAGGTCAAGGCCTGGAGAAGATGTTAGCCGAATCGAATTTTAGGGCGCTTGGGATAAATCACCTGGAATCACACAGATATCTTCTGGATATAGAGGAGCTTGATGATCAAACACCTACAATTCATATTCAAGATAAGTTTTCTTCCTCTGCTTGGTATTGTGATATTGTTTCATACCTCCTTACCCTTCAATGCTCGAATGACATGACTCCATCCAAAGCAAGTACTTTGAAGCTACATGCAGTCAAATATTGTATTATTGATGGCCAGCTGTGATGGAAATATCCTATAGGCTTCTTGTTATGTTCCCTAACAGAACCTGAAACAGAGTGTCATAAATGAATTTCATGAAGGAGTGTATGGAGGACACCATGCCTGGAGGGAAACGACCTACAAGATTTTAAGAGCTTTATATTATTGGCCAAAGTTATTTACTGATGTGAATGCCAAGGTCAGAGCATGCAACTCTTGCCAACTATTCTTCGGTAATCAAAAACTTCTTGCACTACCTTTAATCCCAGTCAAAGAAGAATCTCCCTTTCAACAGCAGGGTACAGATTTCATCAAAGAAATCCATCCATAGTCAAGTTCACAACATAAATGGATTTTAACCACCACTGATTACTTCACAAAATGGGTCGAAGCCATTCTGACTCGGAATGAAATAGATCTGGTGGTAATACATTTCTTGGAAGAAAACATCCTATCGATATTTGGTTTTCTGTGAAAAATAGTCACTGATAATGCCCAAGCTTTCAAATATATGGCAATGATCAGTTTCTGCCAAAAATACAACATTGTGCTAGGACATTCTACAACACATTATGCTCAGGGAAACACATTATGCTCAGGGAAATGGGTTGGTCGAATCATCCAACAAGAGCCTGATGACTATAATAAAAAAAGTGTTGACAGAAAATAAGAAGGCTTGGCACGTTTACCTGAAGTATGCCTTATGGGGGAATCGGATTGGCACCAAGAAATCAATAGGTATGTCCCATTTAGAAATGGTTTATGGTATTGAATTTGTCCTTCTTATCAATCTCGCTCTTCCTATGATGAATCTCTGGCAAGATGAAAATGAAGAGCCAAATGACATTACAAGAAGGATAAACTAGATAATCGAAGTCCAGCAAAAAAGGGCCAAAGTAAATGATAGACTTCAAAGGTACCAAGATAATATGAAGGCCCTTTTTGAAAAAAAGGCTAAAGATAGGGAGTTTCTTCTGGGTGATCTAGTTTAAAAGTGGGATGCTAGAAAGGAGGATGTGGGAAAAAATGGAAAGTTCGACCATCTCTGGTTTGGACCATTCAGGATTGCAGCCGTTGAAGGGAGAAATTATTTCTTACTGGAAAACCTCGACGAAAAGATTCTTGATGCTCCTATCAATGGGAGTTACCTAAAACATTTTATGCAATAGTCATTTTTCATATTCCCATTGTATATACCAGTTTTGGTTTCCATATTTCGGTTTGCAATTTTATTTTTCCTTTGTAAATTATCTAAATTTTACTTTTATTGTAAATAAATTAATTTTACTTGATATCATGAAAAATATATATAAAATAGTTGTACCACATATCATTTCTATCCTGCAGGATTTTATGACATTTCCCATTTTTATCTTCCTGCAGAATACATACTATCCGTTGTGAGATAAGGATATATCGAAATACAACAATCAATTTTCAAAACCTTAGCTTTTTCTCAAAACAAGTGATAAATTAATGATTTACTTGATTGAAATTACAAAGGCAATCTGAGGTATGAACTCTTATTCCTTCAGTTTGAGCTAAACTTTTAAAGAATCATGTCAAATGTAAAGGATTTTCATTCATATAGATATTGTCACTTGATCAAATATCAAAGAAGTATGAAGTTACATATTAAGTCTGAAGCCTTCTCTGAATAAAAAAAATGAAATTGAAAAAAGAAAATAAGAACAAAAAGGCTTGAAGGAAGTTTGAGAATCAATAAACAAACTTGTGTGGGATTGACATTCTTTTGCATCAGATCCTCTGAACCTTCATTCTGTTTTATTCTTCCTATCCCCGAGATTTTATTCTCCTATGATTTTCACTCCTTTAATAGTCTTCGTAGAAAGAAAGAAATTCTCCTTGACTCTAAAAACTTAAAAGCATATCTTCAAAACGAGGTTAGGCAAAAATCTTTATGATTCCTTGATTTTAACCGAAAGAAAGTATGTCTAGGCTAATCCTGATAACTTTGGCTATTCTATTAGATTTTAAACTGATTAATTCTCTTAAGGTCAATACCTGGAAAATAAAAATTCCCATAAAATATTCTCTATAGGAGAAGGTGTATTGAAGATCAATAGAGAATTAGTCCATATTACAATAAAAAAGCAGTTGGCATACCTTCATTGTTAAATTTTAAGAAGATATCATCCCTTGTATGATACATACAAATTGATTTCCCCCAATTCAAAAATATTAAAATATAAGACAGATGGTGAAAGGAAATTCATAATCTGATTGCCCCCATCTAGTCCAAGACAAATGGTGAAAGGAAATTTGTCATTCGATTTCCCCCATTTTGTCCAAAAAGAGATGATGAAAGGAAATTCATGTAATGATTTCCCTCATCTTAGCAAAATGTGAATTGAAGTGGTGAAAGGAAATTCAATTGGAGATGTAGATAACTTCATCGGGGTACTGAACATGCTCGCTAGAAGTGAAGCAATATCTATGATATCTGTAAGGTTTTCTTACACGTATATAACATAATCTAGTATCTAGTTCTCTTTCCGATAATATTTGCATTCTAAACCAACAATGGATTCCCTAAATAAATTGTTAAATTTACTTAACCTTGATGCGAATGAAATCGTCCAAAGTCTGATATTTCAGTTAAAGTTGTTTTCATTATCTTAATAAAATCTAAACTCATTTTTAGGAAAGGGAGATTATTAATAGCCTAACTTGAGATCAATAATTAGGTGTGTTTTGAAGGTTTTCTGAAGTTTAGTTGAAGTTAATTTTTTCTTTGTATGATCAATCTCTAAAAGTGTTTCCCAAAAATGCAATAATGACTCCACTTACCCAATAAAGGAACTTAGTATACTATTATTCCGCATCTCATAGGGAGATGCGATCCCCAGATGGAGCCTATGTTGGAACATGTAAAATCTTGAAACTTTTTTATCTTTACATTCTCCACTTCATAAATTTTGTTTTTTTCCCAAAATGGTAACTTGGAAAATAAATTTTGAATTTTAAATCAAGTTCATTTCTAGTTAATTAGTAGTAAGGCGCGCTTGATATCTGGTGTTGATGAAGTTTTCACATTTGATCAAACGATCCTAATATATCCAAAGTGTTGCAGTTGCCTAATCATTA
>JASDQU010306766.1:82159-98879 GCA_032191745.1 Picea mariana
AGGGTATGTAGAGCGCTCTCCATTTTTCTCACCTGGTGACCATTTGAACATGAACACAAAGGGATGATTATCGACCATGAAAGGACTCAAGTCATCTTGAAACTCCCCCCTCCCTCGTCAAAAAATTCTATGCAGTCTTTCTTAGGCCAGATAAACTTTGTCAGGAGATTCGTCCCCAGTTTTTCAGAAATGGTGAGACCTCTATAGAATTTAATAAAGAAGGATGCACAATATCATTGGGGACCCTTAGAAAACCAAGATTTTAATTCAATAAATAAGACCATAATAGATGCTCCTTCTCTCATGAGCCCTGACTTTTCGCAAGACTTCACACTCTACACATTTTCTTCTGACCGCTCCTACGCTGTTGTCCTAACTCAAAAGAACGTTGAAAACAATGAAGTCCCAATTGCCTTTATGAGCTCATCTTTCAAAGGCACAGAACTTAATTACCCAGTGGTATATCAACAAGCCTATGCTATTTTTAAAGGAGTAAAACACTTCCGATCTTATCTTTTGAAATCTAGGACGAAAATTATCATTCCCCACCCGACCGTCAGAAATATGTTAGTGCCGAAAGAACTAGGCAAAAAGAGGGCGAACTGGGTCACCTCCTTACAAGAGTATGACATAGAAATCACCCCAGCACAAATAGTGAGAGGCCAAGGGCTATGCAATTTAGTCACTGACTCAACAATAAGACAGCAAGAAGAAAACGATATGTAAAACCCAGGACAACACAACCAAAATTTAATCTGCTGTGCACAAAACCCTGTTAGTCCCTGGTATGATGATATAAAATTCTGTCTTGAACATGGGTCAGCCCCCCATCACCTAGATCCCACTAAAATAAGAGCGTTAAGATTGAAATCTTCCTCCTTTCAGTTGATTAATGGTATTCTGTTTCATCAAAATTTTGATGGAGTACTAATGTGTTGTCTTGAAAAAAGATGAAGCAGAAAAGGTCTTATTAGAATTGCACGCAGGAGAAGCTAGTGGGCATTTTGGTGGGAATACCACTGCCCATAAAGTATTAAGAGTAGCTTATTACTGGACTACACTTTTTATAGATGCTCATGCCTTGTGTGGCAAGTGTATTATTTGTCAAAAAGCATCTGGGTGGATACAGAAACCAGCCTTTCCTTTGCAGCCTGTTTTAGTAGACTCCCCTTTTCAGCAGCGGGGTCTCGATATTATAGGCCCAATCAATCCGTCGTCCTCACAACAACATAAGTTTATCATAACAGCCACAGATTACTTCACCAGGTGGTCTGAAGCTGCCCCATTAAGAACTGTAAATACCAATCATGTAATTGCCTTTTTAAATCTGAATATTATTACTCATTTTGGTATCCCTGACTGTCTAGTATTCGACAACGCTTCATATTTTTCGTCTCTTGAGATGAGTGAGTTCTCTCTAGAAAAAGGAATTAAATTAAAATATTCTACCAGCTATTACCCTCAAGGAAATGGATTGGTAGAATCAACTAATAAGAATCTGATTAAAATCATCAAGAGAACGGTATCTGAAAATCACAAAAAATGGCATAATGCACTGTTAAACGCAATCTGGGCTGATAGAGTAACTTTGAAAACTGTTGTGGGTAACTCTCCCTTATTTCTCGTCTATGGCAGAGAAGCAATTCTGCCACCACATATTCTTCTACCCTCACTACAGCTATCACAGAAAATACAGGAAGAGGACTACCCCCCTTTGGAGAATCGAATTAACACATTATTAAAACTAGAAGAGGTACAGGCTCAAGCAAAACGAAAGTTAGATCAGCATCAACTTGTTGTTAAACGCTGGTTTGATTCCAACTCTGCCTCTAACAGAAACTTTGAAGTGGGTGACCTTGTCCTAAAATGGGACAAACCACATGAGGGAAAGGGAGAGCATACGAAGTTTCAAAACTTATGGCTAGGACCATTTTTAATTGCTGAGAAATTAGGTCCCAGCTCTTTCAGATTACAGAGTCTAGAGGGACAGCCAGACACCTATCCAGTGAATGGCCTAGCTCTAAAAGGGTATTTCACTTAAGGAAAACCTTGTGTACACTTTGTAAATATTTTTCCTTTGTTTGTTTTTCATTTTCTTTTGCTGTTTTGGTTTTGATTTCTCCCTTACGCTTATTAGTTTTTACTTTTGAAATACACATACCTACATTATGAACTGTTCAGACAAAGAAAACAGAAAAAAATTTCCTCTGAAATGACTGCTGAAAGTTTGTCTAAACATCAATTGTGATATGCTTCTGAAATTTACAGCCATGTTAAGGAAAGCCTGTTGTTTGAAAGGAGTTTATTGATTCCAATCTGTAATTGAAGCCTATTACGATCATCCATTTTCTTCTTACGCTGTCCCTGTTCCTTAAGGGAGCAACTCAGAAGATGTCTCCCTACCTTCGAAGGTCGGTTTATTAATAAACCATCTCTAGATCTTAATGAAGGACAGTTAAAGAATTCTCTCAAGGTCTGTAATTTATTAAAATATGTCCAAAATATCATAATTTTCAGCGCCACCCTGCTCAATTATATATCTTTAAAAACCAAATAAATCATTAAAAGAGTTGTGGGAAGTGCTTGTAAACCCACTGGGATACTGAACAGATCTACTGGCAGTGGGTAAATGCATGCATGACACCAAGATAACTTCGTCGGAGTATTGAACAGGCCCGCTGGCAGGGAAGCAATGTCAGGTATATGAAAATTTGCAAATATGGAACCTCTTGACCTTAAAATGTCCTTTATTCTGATCTGGAACTTCCTGGCAGGATACGGATATCAGAGTGGCTTAAATGAAAACCCTATCGAGGCTATGGACGCCTGCTAGTAGCAGTGGCTCTATCAATAATATTGGAGATTGTATCCTTAATATCGTGACTCGCTTTTATTAAGAATGTTATCAGTTTTCATCTTTTAAAATAACCAGATGGAATTTTTATGATCGATGACGATGTTTAAACAATTTTCTGGTTGTTTTTGAGTTAGGATTATTCTCATTATTCTAATCTGGATTTTTTCATTTGGCAGAGATAACTTCTTCTACCAGTGTGTCACTATTGTTGGCAGCCATTGTCATTTCTATCTTTTCCTTACAGGCTACCTACACAAGGGTTTTGAACCCTCATTACTCGTTGCAATTTTTTTTTTTAAATAAAACGACACTATTATCTTGGCTTTCGCATATCTGCTTCTTGTTTTCTTTTTCATGACTGCAAGCATGCAAACCTATAGTTGGGATTCATGTTGATGGCATTAGGATGATCTTTTGGATTGTTATGAACCTATTTGTTTATGTGGTCATAACTTTTTTTACCTCCAACTCACCACTGCTCACACATTTACCAAAACACCAACTCACCACTCACTTTGCATTTGAATTTTGTTAATATGGTTTCGATTTATAAGTTCGTTGATGCAATAGTTATATGATATTTTGGTGTCTTTGATCAAATCCTTGGTGCAATGCTTTTATTGAACACATTAATTTTGGGCTCAAATCGTTGGTGCAATGTTCGACATATTGGTTTCTTTTAAATCATACAAATTCCATTGTTTATTTAAACATTTGGATCGAGTTTTGGTTATGTATTTTATTGTTTTCCATGATTATGTGAATATCCATTTGACATTTGGTTTATAATGCTTTTGATATACACTATTGTGATTTGAATGAAACATTTCACCAAGGCGTCGTTGATTGTACATACCAACATGATATTTTTACATGGTTTCAATTCACTCCACCACCCTCACATGGATAAGCATTAACGCTCTATCGTGCATTGCGGGCTGCCTTTGTTTGTTTTGGGAAAACCTGCGGGAACATGGTTCTGTGTCTACCCTGTCAAACCTGCTCACCGATTATCCTGTTGATCGTGTGCTATCTGTTATGGGTCCCGTAGTGCGAATCGAACCCAACGACATTCAAGCTTTGTTGTTATTTGATAACACCCGAGAGGACCTCAAGAGGAATGGGTGGAGGGTTTTTATTGAGAAGTTCAAGGGTTTCAACCTCGCAGTCACTCAACAATTTTCCCTTACTTTCGATGGATGCAGGGCCAAAGTTGGGGACATCCAACTCGAATTAAACGAGGATTTCCTCAACTCAGCTACTGGTCTGCCAGCCAAAGGGCAGAAATGGTTTAAAAATTCAAAGGTGGATGAAGTACCATGGCCACTCCTGTTTACCTTGGGAAAAATCAATAGTTGTGACAAAGGTATGCTAGTCACAGCTCTTAAGTCTAGGTGGCATGATTTGTTGGCCATTATCAAGCAATTCATTACATGCGAGGGTAGATACGGTTTAGTTTTCCTATACCACCTCTGACTGCTTATGAGTTTCATAGATTTTCCTTTGAATATGCCATATTTTCTCCTTCACAGTTTGTATAAAATGGCTAAACGTTACAAGAGGGAGAAAGCCAACTCCAACCTCTTCCACCACTGTTTAATTAAAATTGTTATAGTTCATCATTTGAGGTTGAGTGGCGACTGTTGGGAAGCTTTCTTGTTGAGGAATGGATTTGCCAGTCTTGAAATTGGACAAGTGGACAAAACCGTGGTCACAGAAACCCTTGCCAGGCCTATCATGCCCCCTCCTACACTCTTACCCATTGTTGAACCCTCGACCTACCTGAACAATAACCTACCCAACACCCTTCCTAACTCATGTTTAAAAGACAGTGCTAAGCCTGTTAAGAGGTCTGGAAAGAAAAAGGGTAAGGGTAATAATGATGTCAATTGCAAGGGTAAGAAGGTTGCATGCTGGGTATCAAGGTGTTCTCGCAATAAACCTAAACAAAATGCAGACCAAAAACCGATTATATTGAGTGAAGATTCTGATTCCGAAATTGAGCGATTTCTAACCGAGGAGTATCCATACTCACACGACCTTTGTTCAACCAAGCCCTATGACTATGTGTCGAACCTCCCACCGTGCCTTAGAGATGACCCCAACTTCCCCTGGATCAAACTCAATAGTGGAACTGCAGGTAATTTAAGAGATTCCTCACGTGTGATTACACGACCTGATCAACCATAGTGCAATGAATGTAACTCCTGGCTCGACCGATATTATACATATGTCCCTCTGCTCCAATCTGAAATCAAGTCCTTGGAGGACCAAGTAAATGTGTTAACCAAAGAAAATGACAGACTACAAGCTAATGATAAAAGGCAAAAGACCACAGGCTCTGTCATTTTCAAAAATGTAGAGGCGGCCACTGCTATTGTTAACTCAAAAATAGCTTGATCAAATCGTATCTCTGAAACCAAGGTATGGTATTTCAACAATGATTTTAGAATGATTTTGTTGGTTTTGAATTAGCATAAAAGATTCGTTTGCTTATCATATCTATTTCTGTTATGATGGAATTGATACAATATGATTTTGTTTGTAAATAAAAACTAGCTACAAAATCGTGGGATTCTGTAGCTAGTCATAAAAATTTGAATTTCTGTTGATTTTACAACTAAACACAATCTGAAATCGTGTATTCTTGTGCAATTTCAGGTACACATGAATTTTGAAGGAGCTTGGATCGACTGTGTCATATTTGGACATGCTTTTTCTTTACATACTTTTGGATTAAGCTGTTAGTCTTAGATAGAAATAGGAATCTGGGAGATTGTTCCCATAATTTTCTGGAACAGTTTTGATAATTTCCACAAGGAATGTTTTCATCCTGTGGCCTTTATATACCTATTATGTTTTGTAAACAAACCATATCTACTTGGGAGCAGATACTTTGGATTGATGATTATTCAAACTGGAATGAAAGTGGATGTTTGTACGGCTTTAGCTTTCAATACATTATACTTTTGTTCAAGTTTTAGTTCATTTCAATTTGTAATCAAATTATTGACTACTTTAGATATCAAAATTTGTTACAGGTTGATGTGATGTGATTTAAATAGTGTTCATATTTGATGTATCTCATTTTACATACAGCAATTATCCTGTTTTAATTTAATGGACAGAAGGTTAATCTTCTTTGTTAAATGAGCAGTTATATACAAATCTTTGCAGTGGGATTTATCTTAATGTAATCATTTGTAAATTATAAAATTGTTGTTGCTACATCCTTTACCTGTTCCGTCATTAGCATTCAGAAGTGTTGTTTCTTTGTGTTTACATGAAGTATTGGAGAATCTGGTGCGGGTTGGCCTCATCAAACAGTGAACGCAGATGCCTATGTACAGGACAAGTAAGAGATGATGATTTCAAGTTAGTTTGCTATTTTATTTTAATAGTTTAATTAATATGAGAATTCTCTGTAGTTTAGATAGATATACAGTATAGATTACTATTTTTATTGCTTAGCTAGATAGTTGTTGTTTCATTTCTTTTTCATAAAAGTTATAAAAATCCAAAAATACTAGCTTCGTTGTCATATGACAATTCATATATGATTTTGTAGATTTCGATCAAAATTTGCATTTTGTAAATACTGTATAGGTAACAGAGATACAATATATCAATACACTGTACATTTAATAAGTAGGATTATTATTTCATTAATATTAATTAGTGAACTATGAATATATATTAGACCTGTATATAGTTTGCAGAAGCTGTTTTTCACTTAGATTAGTTTCTTTAGCTCAGTTTTTTTTACTTTCCTAGGAATTAGATCGGCCAACGGAGCCGCTAAACCCATTGGAGTGGATTAATCCAAATGGCTTGGGTTATTTAGACAACCCCAGACCGGATCCACCCCTCCAGTTGACGAGCGGTCAATTTCGCCCGCCAACATGTAGTCAATAGAAACAAGTGTAAGATGATATGACCCAGGAATCCATTGGTAAGGTTAGCAATATGATGAGAAGAAGTATGGGGTTAATTTTTGAAAGTGAAAAATACTATTGGGACTGCCAATCCTAGGGGGGTGAAATTAGCATGAGTGTCAATTTTCCAAGGGGAACTATGAATGGGAAAACTCATGTGGGGGAGAGTGTTATCGATTGACAGTACCAAAATGTGGTAGAGGTAAAGATACCCCAGAGCTGAATGTAGAGACCCTAAAGGTGAATGTCAGAGTGTGTGACTGGGATATGTAATTTTTTACAGAGGAAGTAATTCCATGTCAGTGTCGTAGATATACCTGAAGGGGTTGTAATCTTGTTGAACAAGTACCTACACACAAAAAAAACCAAATACCCAACGTGAAAAATATCTAATGATAAAGAACATATAATATCTATTTGATAAAACTGAAAGTGAGCATGCATACCTAAACGTGGCGTGATAAAAAATCTCCTCTGGGGAAAATTGCAGATGATAACCCAGGGAATGTGAATGTGTAGATGGTTGGATCAAGATCTTGTAGCTGAGAACGGATCAGAAAATAATGGCTCTGGGGTCCTGTAACAGAAGGTGGAAGTTGGGAAAAAGGGCCTATATATGGATGGTGGGTCCACAATGCCACCTCATTTGTACCTAACACTATTGTTGATCTAGATAGAGAACTTGAGGTGATGTCGAGATTACGGGAGCATGAGGCTACCAATCTAGGAGTTGCGAGAGACAGGTTAGTGACACTATCATCCTGCATTTTGTAAATTTGATAGATGTTAGGTAGGGGTTATACAGAGGGTCGTACAAGGGTTTTTAAGGGCAGGGGCCCACTAGTGCGCAGGAAAAGAGGGAACATCCGCACATGTGTGCATGGGTAGAACTCTATTTCCCGCAAATTATGAGTGAGTTTTTTCAAAAAAATCACAAATTTTGAATGTGTGGCTGTGTTGGGAAACCTCGCACATAATATGTGGCTATGTAGGCAAAAGTTGTGCACATGTGTGTGTGGGTTGGATAGACAAGATCAAATTGGATGTGCGCCTATCAGAGTGATAGTTGTACACCTGTAGAGACCTAGTTTAATTAGCCTATTAAATCTCATAAATTTTAATAGATAATATTACTTCTACGTAGAAACAATAAGTAATTTCTTTCATTCATCATATAAGCAGCATAAATTAATTTATGAACAACAATCTAATGAATTACAAAATAGAATATAGATACCTCTGGCTGATGTTATTATCCTAATATCCATCTATCATCTCTGCTGCTTTGCCCAGCCTACTGTTTTGACCAATCCCTGCCCAAACCGACTAACCACCCAACCAACTAGGAGTAGCCTGTCTGGCTCCCTAGCTCTAGGATACCATAAGGAATCCTAGCCCCCGAGCCCAAAACTCCCAGCAACCTGGTGCCCCCTACAATGGTTCACCAAAAATCCAAAACCAAACTCCCCAAAACCAGAAAATATCCAACAAAAATATAGACCTCCTCCCCAATAATGCTCCTTCCCCAAATTTTCATAATAATCCTCTCCTGTAGGACTCTTCCCCGTCATTTCTCCCCCCATTCACCGACTCCCTATCCTCCATTAATTACCTTATCCTCCCCTTTATTACCTTATCCCATTCCTTTATTACCTTATCCGATTCCTTTATTACCTTATCCTTCCATCCCATGCTTCATTCCCCCCCTGCATACGTAAAGTCTTATAAAAATAATTTAAAATTTATTAAGCTCTTAATTCATTACCCTAACCTTTAATAAGTTAATTAATTAATCAACAGATATAAACAATTAATTAATAATTAATTAATTAGTAATTAATTAATTAATATTATTAATAAATAATCATTGTTTAACTAAAATATATTAGGACAGTTAATTAAATAATTAACTATTCTTGATAAACCCTATGCAACTATTTAACTAGGGTTGTTACATACACCCACCCTTCAGGAAACTTCGTCCCGAAGTTAAGGTATTTTATGATACAAGGGAAAATAAACATGGTTCACACATTCATAACAAATAACCGTCATTATTAGTAAGTAAGCCAAGAAACTCATTCATACTAGTGTACATGTACAAGAAATGCATGTGTAGGTAGTACATACAAGTCTCATGCATGTAATAATAATCAATAACTATTACCCTTATAGTAATTTATGTATGCATCCAATCCAATCAACAAGACTATTCTTTTATAAAATACAATAAACCAATCAAATGTTTGTGAAATCCTTTAATTACAATTATCTAGTTCAACAATTTTATTTAGACAACTGTGGTTTAGTTATGTAATTATGAATATTCATATATACACATTTTCTTTTTAGAAGGGAAAAACAATAAATTCCACTATCAGACAAATCTCCACACTTTTTCAACTATTTCTACTCATCCTTCCTCCCTAACTTACTTCCATCTTCATTCCTATCCTTCCTCTGCTGGACTATGTTGGAGTGTCAACTATATTGACCTAACTCCAAATAGAACCCGTAAGCGAAAGTGTCACTATCTCGACCAAGATTTCCCAGCAGGAAACTGACAGTCATCATCACACGTCTAGGGGAGCTTGAGCTAACACCATCCTCCCATGACTTCAGGTTTCAGAGGATACACGGTGGGAAATTCCTCCACCCCTCCTAATCATAACTAGGGTCCACACCCTACAATGGAATATACAATGGCACCATGTTGCAGAATCTATTAGCTACGAAATCTAGTACATGTCTAGTCATGCCCTAATTTGTCGATTGATTGGTGTTTTGCAGATGGTGAAATGAAACTATCTGTAGCACAAAAATCAAATAAAATCTTAACGTTGATATGATTTAGTGTACCTGATGACTCCACCACCGTGGATTGATGTTTGTCCTGGAGATTATTAACCACTGCGTAAATCTGGTGGCTGCTACTTGCTCTTCCCATCGGAGCCTTTCCTTCTCTATGCACAAATCCTGATTTTAACTTTGGGTAGTCACGTTGGTAATGGGGTCCTCCACATCCCCAATAGGTAACACGAGATTGAACCTGTGCATTGTTCTGTGACTGTCTCTGAAACGAGTTGCTTCCCCTAGAACCCCTGCCCCTACTAGCTTCTCCTTGAGATGGCCATGGACCTACCTACGTCGTTGTTGATGAACGAGATTCTACACTCGCTGCCATTGAAATCCCTGTAGCTGTTGTCCTTGGTGCGACTCTGTTACCATATGGAGCTAGCCTTGAGCCCCCTCCCCTGGGAAATGTCCTAGGGGTCTTCCCTACGAATCCAGGACGATGTGGAAAGGAAGGTCTCGTACCTCCAGCTAAGTTCATGTGTTCCTCTGCATAATGTGCATTTTCCATAACTTTTGCTACTGAAGACGGTTTCCACATCCGCACCATAGCCCTTATCTTAGGGTTTAGCCCATAGATGAAGTGTTTTTCCTGTCATTGGTCATTATCCATATATGAAACATACTTGAACAATTCCATAAACCTAATCTCATATTATTCTACGGTCCTATTTACCTGTACTAAGGCATGAAATGCTCCTACCTGCTATTCCTCATAGTAAGCTGGAAGATATTTCCTTCGGAACCTCTCCTCGAAAAGTTCCCAAGATACTGTGTTCGGGGTAAGATGCAATTGTCTTTCCAAGTTTCCCCACCAGTTCAAGGCACTTTCTTTCAACTTAAAAATCGCTATATTCACCTTTGAGGTGGACGCATAGTCCCTTAAGGCAAAACACCTTGTCATGCCTTCAACCATGCTTCCGCACATTCACTGGCGCAACCTTCGACAAACTCTAGAAGTTTTATCTTTTACAGTTCTCTAGTGATGTATTTGGGTGGAGGTCCTCCCCCTGA
This sequence comes from Picea mariana, assembly GCA_032191745.1. Classification (NCBI taxonomy): domain Eukaryota; kingdom Viridiplantae; phylum Streptophyta; class Pinopsida; order Pinales; family Pinaceae; genus Picea; species Picea mariana. The sequence continues at coordinate 92,819 of JASDQU010306766.1, forward strand.
ATCCCTCGATGCTTTTGGATTACCCATTCCATATGGTGGGGGTTCCACTTCGATCCCCGCTGGTTGTTGCCCCTTTACAGTCTCATTTATGGCCTCCAAAGAGCACAGTATGAGAGCTAGTTCGGGCGATGGTGGCGGCGGCACTGGTAGTGTTGGCGGTGCCTGTGACTATGCTCCTCTACCTATATTCCCTCGAGTCCTAACCATCCTGTATGATTTAACCTGCATCAACCAAATTTGTCAGGGTGAGTTCAAGGACGTTTCAAATTTGCGCAACTTAAACTAGAAAACAGGGTTAGTTGTAAGTTTTTCTTTACTTGTCTGCAAACAGATGTTACTCTCTTTAGGGGAGGTGGCTAGGTTAGGGATAAAGTGTCTAAGCTTGATTTCTTCTCCTAAGAAAACTATTGACTCCTTCGCCTGGTAGCTAAGCTAGCACTGTACCCCACTCTCTAATTCCTCTAACTTACCCTCCTAGCGCGCATGAAGCCCCCTCCAGCTTATCTTGTTATAAGTCCTTATACATTGCGTTTACAACTAATTAAGGTGACTTCCAACCTAATGTTGATGAAATGAGTCTAAGGCTATCCTTTGATTCTTGACTCATGGTATTTCCTTGGTACGTTGTACATATGAGTTGAATTGTGTGTCTCTGTGGCTGCAGGTGCGAGTCTTGAGAATTGTAGAGTGGTTTTCGGGCATTGGAGCTTAGCGCTTGTGCACTGTGGTCATGTATTGTTTCTGGACTTGTGGTCACAAGATGTAGTGAACCTGGGGTGATGCACCGAATCTTGGTGCTCGACTTTGACTAGTAGAATGGAATGGAGGGACTTGGTGCTTGGCTCAATGGTTGAGGGCTCAGAACTCAGTGTTTGGCTAACATGGATAATTGGAGATTATACTTCGGGATAGTATTTTATGACTATTAATTTATTTATGTATAATAATTTATTTTATAACGACTCATGTGTGGCTCGTTGGTGTTTGGTTGTTTTCCAAGGCTTGTACTATGGTGAGTAGTCGTGGGTTCAAAACCCATCTGCTCCAACAAAATTTTAATCTAACCCAAATTTAATCTAATCCCTAAAATCATTAATTAACTTTAATGTAGATTAACTTTACACTAAATAAAACAATTAATTAAATTAGTTGAATTAATTACTTATTTTTAAAACAGTTAACTATACTTTACACTAAAATAAAAAAAAGTTAAACGAACACACACAAAAAAAAATAATAAAAAAAAAAATATATAAAAATTTTAATAATAAAAAAAATCAAAATAATTTAAAAACAAGTGCGGGCATGCATGGATTCCATGTGCCCGCCTTGCTTCCTCCATCGCCCCCCTATCTAAACCCTAACCTTTATCGTCATAACCCTAATTCCTCTTTTCCCCATCATTTCTTCTTGCGATGTTTCTGGTTATGTGGTCAACTGCCATGGCCTTCTCTCATGGCTTCTCCTCCTTGTTTGTCAGGTGTTTGGTTTCTGGCATTGGTCACTGGCTTATATATTATGGCTTTGGTAACTAATATGTGTGTTGTGTTGCAAGATGGTACCAGGACAAAGCAGCAGAAACGACAATGGTTGAGAAATAGGACCATGCAATTAGCAGAGAAAAAATGAATGTGCGTTTCTGTCATTAGGGATTTGATTTTTATGATGCCAGAAAGAGATACGGGTTCATTAGGCTTAAATCTATCTTTATTTTGTTCATTGGGCAGGTTTTTAAGTCCGTAAAATCCTTGTTCCTCATCAGAAGCATTTTTCCATTTGGAATAAATCTCTTTGGAGAATATGTAAGCCATTTGTCCATGGCAACTTTAGGCCGGCTATGAAAACTAGCAATATTAGGCAATTTTGCGACTTAACTAACAAAATGTTGTTGCTAGTTAAAACTTTTTGATTAAGAGCCTTTTCTGTTGTGAAGACTGTGAGTCTAATGATGGTAGATTTAAACTTATGGATCTTTAATTCGTCTAGCAGGGTTTAAGTAGTTAATCTCTGTTTTTAATGCAAAAATTGTTTTCCTGTTGGGAACAATTCTTTCATGAGGATAAGCTAATTTTCTTAACAGAACAATATGCTAGTAATGTGATAGTGTGTACGTGTATAAACTGTTAATATGGCTACTAAGATCACGTGTTTTTAGTTGTTTTCTGTTTTGAATATGCTTACCAGATTAGGCTTACCGGTTAGGAGAGAGGGACGAGAGGCATTCTAAACTTTTGAAGCAAGAAATAGGAGTCATATTCAAAAATCCTCTGTGTTGTCTTTGTATTCATTGACTTCGATAATGAATAAACCCTTTGCATGGAAGTGCAGATTGATAAAACCTCTAATTAACCATGATAAAGATATTCATTCCTGAGAATAAATTATGTCGGAAAAACACCAATCAATCGACAAATTAGGGCATGACTAGACATGTACTAGATTTCGTAGCTAATAGCTTCTGTTGGAATTTATTTTATTTTATCTGGGGATTTTTAAAGTCTTAGAACTACAGTGATTAAAATGATAACTCCCCTCTTGTAGTTGCGATAACTCTAGCGCTCCATTTTCTTCAAAATGATAGATTTGTATGAAGGTTGGGAGGGACCCTCCCCTCTCCTAAATCTAGGACCATCAGAGATAGTTTTCAAATTACAGAGAGTGAACAGTCTTCGTTCCTGTAACCAATCACCCTTTGTATGCATGTAACACCAACAACACACACATAGAAAGTGACATAGCCTTGCTAATATGACTATATTACTCCTTTAACACACTCCAAATCTCTTGAAACCTAAGTCAGCTAATATGAATGTATTACTCTGATATTTGCCCAATTCTCTTAAAACCGGATCAATTTGTTCAAAACTCTTGAAGCCTTATCAAATACTGAAGAATTATCAGAGTAGCAAGAAAGAAAACATTGTTTTTTCGTTATCTATAATCAATTCACACCTATTTCAACCTTTTGGAAAGAAAGAAAACAAGATATAGCTTCTCATACGTAAAGTGGCATGACTAAAACCAATGTTCTTCTTCCAATTTGATAGTCATCATCTAGACTTATACCCTTCAACACCGTTGCAGTAAGCAGAGATTAATTTTTAAAGCACATCATATTTATCTTCGAAATAGTGTCCCACAGAATTAGCTTTTAATGAAATGAAAGTATATTTTTGTTAGTCATCATCTAGATTTATACCCTTCAACACCATTGCAATAAGCAAAGATTAATTTTTAAAGCACATCATATTTATCTTCAAAATAGTGTCCCACAGAATTAGCTTTTAATGAAATGCAAGTATATTTTTGTTAGTCATCATCTAGACTTATACCCTTCAACACCATTGCAGTAAGTAGAGATTAATTTTTAAAGCACATCGTATTTATCTTCGAAATAGTGTCCCATAGAATTAGCTTTTAATGAATTGCAAGTATATTTTTGTTGTTTATGATTCTGTAACAGATAGGAAAAATAACATTGCTATTGGTTTGTAAAAATGAAAAATGAAAAATATATATCAATAGAAACTGTAACAACCCAAATTGGATTGGAGACGAAGACCATGTTGGCACAAAGACAAAATGTTAGTATTGTGAGTGGTCAAGCCCAGGTTTCAGTTTTGAAACTGGGCTCTGATACCATATGTAGAGACCTAGTTTAATTAGCCTATTAAATCTCATAAATTTTAACAGATAAGATTACTTCTATGCAGAAACAATAAGTAATTTCTTTCATTCAACATATAAGCAGCATAAATTAATTTATGAACAACAATCTAATGAACTACATAACAGATTATAGATACCTTTGGCTGATGCTATTATCCCAATATCTGGATGTCCTCTCTGTTGCTTTGCCCAGCCTGTTGCTTTGACCAATCCCTGCCCAAACCAACTAACCACCCAACCAGCTAGGAGCAGCCTATTCAGCTCCCTAGCTCCAGGATACCATAAGGAATCCTAGCCCCCGAGCCCAAAACTCCCAACAACCTGGTGCCTCCTGCAATGGTTCACCAAAACTCCAAAACCAAACTCCCCAAAACTAGAAAATATCCAACAAAAATATAGACCTCCTCCCCAATAATGATCCTTCCCCAAATTTTCATAATAATCCTCTCCCGTAGGACTCTTCCCAATCATATCTCCCCCCATTCACCAACTCCCTATCCTCCATTAATTACCTTATCCTCCCCTTTATTACCTTATCCCATTCCTTTATTACCTTATCCTTCCATCCCATGCTTCATTCCCCCCCTGCATACGTAAAGTCTTATAAAAATAATTTAAAATTTATTAAGCTCTTAATTCATTACCGTAACCTATAATAAGTTAACTAATTAATCAACAGATATAAACAATTAATTAATAATTAATTAATTAATTAATATTATTAATAAATAATCATTGTTTAACTAAAATATATTAGGACAGTTAATTAAATAATTAACTATTCTTGATAAACCCTATGCAACTATTTAACTAGGGTTGTTACAACACCCATGCGTGAGTGTGGGTGAGACAGTTGTGCATGAGTGTGTAGATGTAAGAAGAACATTCATGCACAAATGCAAAATTGTATGGGGGAAAGTCGCGCACTATGGGCAGGCTTAGGGGTGTATGATTTTTTGATATTTATGATTTTTGATGGATGATGTGGCTTATCAGTTGTTTTTGGGTGAATACAAGTGATCAACAGAGGCTTTAGTATGATGCCAATCCACTAGCAAGAGAGGGACTGGGACTGATTGAGAGAGGATGTGAGGGAGAAGCTTGGGGTACACAAACACTTGGCATCCTACGGGTTGCTCACGTTTTTTGACTATCCTCTAATATGGTCGCATGATCTTTTACTCTAGTTTTTTATTCAGATGTGGAACATTGATATACGGTGCTTTGTGGTGTGGGGGGAGTACTTAACGTTCTTTGTGGAAGAGGAATTGTAATTTTTTACAGGACTCCCATTCCGTGGGATGGAATTGTTCGTGGATCCCCATCTTCAAAGGGAGGACAGGGTGGAGACCATGGAGGCATGACATTATTCTGGGACAAACACTATGTCGGGTTCGGTCATCCGGATTGAGGCCATAGATGACTTGTTGATCGAGTGCATCAGTACCATGGTGGGGAGTATCTATGTATCCTTGGGAACTCAACGGATCACAGGTGGTCAGCTGAGGGTGGTTGAGGAGGTCTTGGATGAAGACCTCTTTGCATGGGGTGTGTTGATGCATACCCGGATGATGCCGCGGTTGAACCGGTATCGATGTGCTGACTCCGATGATTTTTCATTCGGGTCATTTTTAGTAGCTTGGTTTTTGGATAGGGTGCCTCTATTGCACCCATAAATTCTATTAGAGCCAACATTGCAGCGAGATCCACGATTGATGTGTTGGCCACATGTTTTGGTGCGGCATAGAGGAGGGGAGAGTGGCCACTACTTCACGATCATGGTTGCTCGAGTGTGGCGTCATATGACACAGGTGATTCTTCAATATACATACTTTGGTATGGATTACAGACAAGACCTTGACATGGTACTACTTACTGGGGAGGACTGGGACCAAAGAGGTATGTGTTGTATCTATTTGTTTTGATTTTGGTAGATTACATTTATCAGACATGTATATGGATGCTGACACTATATCTATGTTGTTTTGAAGATGTTGGACCCCAGGGGGGAGAGGTAGAGGTCATCCGGGAGCTAGCGCGATGAGAGTTGGCTCTAAAGGATCCCACAGAGCTGAGGGTTGGGAAGAGGTTCCCATGATATGACATCGGTGCAAGACCATCCAGAGAGTCATAGGGAGACGATGAGGCCATGCTAGAGGATCTACGACGATGGTTCGAGTGGGTCCTTCAGGGGGTTTCAGAAGGTGTATGGGCCCATATCCAGGATGAGGAGTTCTTGGACCAGTGTGTGGGGGTACCAACAAAGTGGTGGGTGTTGATCCACATGGAAGCGATGGCGGGGGAAGCTATGACTGGTTGGCTGCCTCCTGGAGCTAGAGGGCCCCAACCAGGTGGGGCACCTCTGGCTGACAAAGGACTTGGGGGGGGTGAA
>JASDQU010306766.1:116869-131058 GCA_032191745.1 Picea mariana
TTTTCAACTTAAAACCGATTAAAAATATATAAAAGAATATATATATATATATAAATAAAATAAAATATAAACAGCTAAATGTAAAATTAAGCAATTATTTTTTTGAAAGACGGACTTTGAATTGGCCACGTGGGGAATGCATGAGGCCCAATTGCCCCAAGACTTCTAAGTCAGCAACGTGGGGCTCGCATGCGGCCCACATGCCCCTTTCTCTCATTTAAAGGAATAAAATATTGGTCATCTCCTTTAAACCCTAGACTCTTCCTTTTTTCTCCCTCATTTGCTGTGGTCACCTGTGCGGGGAGGTGTGAGGGAGCATGGCCGACATGATTAACCCTCCTCTACTCCTCCATCTTGCCTGCGAACTCGGGCTTCCCTAATCAATGGAAATAGTTCGAGCTCACTGTTGTGACCATTCGCAGGCGTTTGGGTTGGATATGCGTTGTGGGCTGGTTTTTTTTTTTTTTTGCGTGCTTGGCACTTGTGCACTGGATTTGARWTGTGTGCTACTGCTTGTTAAACAAGCTCGAAGTTAGGCCCATGGGCTATTTTTGTTCAATTTTTTTTTTTTTTTTTGTGTTATTAATTTTTGTACAGCATATAGGCTACCCTGGGCCATGGCATTTGGTCTTGGGCGCTGGGATCTTGTGCTTGGATCTGGGTGCTTGATTGCTCCATTGTTGACTCGTCGATACAACTTCTTGTTGATTGGATCTCTGTCCTTGTGCACTGCCTTCTGTGAGTGATAGTAGGTTTTCAGGCTACGTTTGGTTGGTTTTCGGGCTGCGTTTCGAGTGGTTTTGTTGTGGAAGGAGAGGCTGAGGAGAGCTCTTCCTCTGTAGCACTGCGCTTTCTGAATCGAAGGCTGCTTGCGAGTGGTGTTGTTGCATGTAGGTGATGTCAATCCTTGTGTTGAGTGACTCAATTGGGCTTGTGCGCTGCTTTGACTGTTGTGTATGGTGGAACATTGATAGCTTGAGAATGTGGCCCGATGATGAAACCCACAACCTTTTTATTTTTCATGGGGCTGTGGGATATTTTTTTTTTGTTATAATATATATTTTTTGTATTTTCTGTGGATTAGCGCATTTGACCTCGGATCAAAATTTGTGCGTTCAACTCCTACTGTAGTCAGTTTTTTCTTTACAAAATCTTAAGGGGTTATATTAGCCTGTCTTGTGTCTCCTTGGCTCGGTATGGGTAGGGTGTCTGCCTACTGCCGACGGTCTCGGCGCTTGTTGGGTTTTGTGCGGTCGAATTTCTTAATTTTGAAATATACACTTTTGAAATTCTATATAGTTATGTTGAATGCCTTGGCTGTTTTTTTTTTTTTTTGGGTTATCATAATTTTAATAGTCTTTGTGCCGCATGCGCTGCCTGCGTTATGCATGCGCTACCTGAGTTATGTATTCTCTGTGAAAAGGTTGTCTATCCCTTAGGTATCACCATGCCCATGGCAGCAAAAATGTGTGCCATGCCTCATACGAAACGACCCAATAAAATAGTGCAACGGTTTAATATTTTTTCGTTATGTTTAATTGACAAAATACTCGAGAAATAGCTAAAGCTGTGAAGAAGTTACCTGTGGCCAAGGCTAACGCCTATCTTGAGGATGTTATTGCCCATAATCAAGCAATCCCTTTCCGTCGCTTTTGTGGGGGTACAACGTACTGCCCAAGCAAAGTCTCGGCATTCAAATGGCCAGGGCCGCTGGCCTGTCAAGTCTGTTCAATTTTTTTTTTAATTTTTTTTAATACTTTTGTTGAAGAATGCAGAAAGCAATGTGGAGGTTTTAATCATACAACATATCTATACGATTTCCTTTTTTTTGTTTGTTTGTCAGGGCCATAGCTTACTTTATATGTTTAAACTGATAATCATTATAATCCATATTCTTTTGATAGGTGAAGGGACTGCTAGGTACATCAGAGTCGATACATAGTGAGGGCACAAATGCTACTCCAATAAACGTAGATGCAATACATAGTGAGGCCACAAATGCTTCTCCATTGGACGCAGATCAAATCTATCAGATCTAACAACTAAAAGCTAATGTCTATAATCCTATAGTCTATCACCTAGTAGGAAGATATAAAGTTAGGAGCCACATAAAGGCACTATCAACAGTGTCAAGAACCAAATCCCTTGAAGAAATGGCTCGTCAACATTGTTATTATTTTTTTGTCTTTKCCATTTGCAGGTTAGGTAGAARATGAATGGAACAAGGGATGTGTGGGGTCTTGTTTCCCTRCTACACCCACTCTTTTCTTTAGGGTTTCTAGGTAGTTCTCTTCGTGGGGTTTCTGTATCATTTCTGGGCTATCTTTGGTTGTTGAAGGGTTGTAAATATAGGGGTTTAGTGGTCATTTTTGGTTAATTTTGGGTAGGTGGGTAGGCCCTTGGCCCCAGATTGTGAACTACAACTCTGATACCATGTGTAGGGACCATAAATTAATTAAGCCTAGTAAAATTCATAATTTAAACATTAATATTATTCAGCATAAGCAATAAGTAATTTATTTCATTCATATAAGTAGCACAAATTAAATTTACGGACATCATGCTAATAATTTACATAATCATCACATAACTCAGCAAATTCATAAATAAAAATACCTCTACCTGATTCTACTTCCCACTAATCTGGTTGTCCTCTCTGCTGCTTTGCCCAGCCTGATGCACTGACCAAACCCTGCCCAAAACCGACTAACCACCCAGCCAGCTAGGAGCAGCCTATCCGGCTCCCTAGCTCCAGGATACCGAAAGGAATCCTGGCCACCGAGCCCAAAACTCCCAACAACCTGGTGCCCCCTACAATGGTTCACCAAAACTACAAAACCAAACTCCTCAAAACCAAAAAAATATCCAACAGAAATACAGACCTCCTCCCCAATAATGCTCCTCCCCCAAATTTTCATAATCATCTCCCGTAGGACTCTTCCCAGTCATATCTCCCCCCATTCACCGACTCCCTCTCCTCCATTAATTACCTTATACTCCCCTTTATTACCTTATCCCATTCCTTTATTACCTTATCCGATTCCTTTATTATCTTATCCTATTCCTTTATTACCTTATCCTTCCATCCCATGCTTCATTCCCCCCCTGCATACGTAAAGTCTTATAAAAATAATTTAAAATTTATTAAGCTCTTAATTCATTACCCTAACCTTTAATAAGTTAATTAATTAATCAACAGATATAAACAATTAATTAATATTATTAATAAATAATCATTGTTTAACTAAAATATATTAGGACAGTTAATTAAATAATTAACTATTCTTGATAAACCCCATGCAACTATTTAACTAGGGTTGTTACATCAACAATAACATCCATCCCATTGGTTTGTTCCTTCAACGATAGTGGGTCTTTCTCCATGAGGTAATGAGTCCGGGTATCCTGGTATGTGTCATTTTTATTCTCAAAACATTTGAATATGTTCATTTAATTATTTTTGCTTCTGACATGTGCTTGGAATTTATTCCTTTCCACTTATCCACTCTTGGGGGGAATGACATGATGCCCTAGAAAGTTGGTTCCCTCAGTATTTGAGTTTCCATTGGGTGGTTTCATGAAAGGTCATTTTCCATTCCCACTATACTCATCACTTTTCATCATTTTCCCTCTCATCCATCCCCTACATTGGTTCGGGCATTGGGTTTTCCAAGCTAGGAGAGGGTTGTACCTTGCCTTGTGGGAATAAGGGGCTAAATTACTAGAGGGTAAAAGTAGTTGGAAAAAGATAAAATCCAAAAGAACAAAACCTTCAGATGCTTCACCCAGGGATCCCCAAGAAATAAATAAAAATCTTCTCAGCAATAAATGGAGGGACCCATAAAATAATAAAATCAAGACCTAGTTGGAGGATAGGGGGTCTCATTACAAGCCTACCTATTAGGTCCATGGGCATGTAGTGGTATGACACTACCATTCAGTTGGTCACCATACCAGGGTAGTGGCTCTTGGTGGCGCAACCAAGAGAAAGGGGGTCTCATCATGAGTTAGCCTTCTCATCTCCGTGAAATGCTTGTGGGTAACATTGTCACCACTGGCCACCACGCCAGGGCAGTGTCCCCTAACTAGTCTCTTGAAAGAAAAATCAATAAGATAAAAAGGTAAAAGGAATTGAATGGGATTGGAAACATTTTCATCCATGACAAGGTGCATCTCACCCTCTTCAGAGGCACCCATAGGTAAGCCATACATTTCTCTGTCATCACTGCACCCATTGCTCAAACATCCCCATACCACCTCATCCACTTACATGACCTTGATTTTTCTTCACCTGGAAACATCCCACATCTAATGAGAATTAGCCCAATAGGACCTCTTGAAACCCTCTCCAAACCTGGCTTGTAGAATAGCATAATGTCTTTGAGCACTTGTTTGGGAAAGGGGGGTTTTATGCACATGTTTAGATAACTTGATTACTATATGTGATTGACATTTCCATGATCCCTGTGACTTATGAGCCCATGGAGGGTGTACTTGTTGATGATGGACCATGCCTGATGGATAGGTACCATGGGGAGATGATTAGTTTGGACCTCCATAGGGTTGAAATCCCACCATATGGATTCTAAGACCCCAACTAGGGGCAGACATATACCAGAGGCTTGTACTGGAGAGAGAGGAGGACACTCCACCTCAGACAACCTAGCAGGCCTGGACCAAGGGGGTATTTCCCTCCCACTATGATGTTGGCATTGGAAGGCCCATGAAATTACCTCAGTGACCCTTCAAATCACCCAGCGTTAGAAGGATATGATGGAGGTAGTTGTGTGCCAAGTGGCACATGTGGCATGATCCAAATCCCTTGGGAGGCTTAAAGTTTTTCTCCTGGAGGCCAACGTTTCACCTAGGAGGCCCAACATCACCATAGAAGGGCATGATGTCACCTCTCTTGCTTGATTTAGGGTTTAATTTGACATTTTTATGTAAAAAATAGATATTACATGTAAACTGGCCATGTCATCCTTTTTGACCTAATTTGTAAATTAAAGGTCATTTGTATTGTATAAATAAGGGAAAATTCTCTCTTATTTTTCAAGATCTATCTCTCACACTTAGTGAGGTCTAAAATTTGCGCACTACTTAGGGTTTATTGGTTGAAATTTAGTGTGCACTTCTTGAAGGAGGCTAGTTTTGGTGTATTTTGGCATTTTTCTTGGTGGAAAGTCTTCGACTAGGCCTAATGCTAGATGATTCTTGGCGAATGTAAGTAAATTTCTGCAATTCTTCTTAATTTTGAATGGTTATGGTGTATTTATCTTGCATTTCTTCCAGGATTATGAAATTTCTAGTTTAAAACCCTAGGAGGCTAAAGTACATGTTATTTTTCTTGCCTTAACAACTTTTCACCTACTATATTATGATAGAAACCCTATTTGCTTGAGCCTTTGCTGTAAGGGCCTTTCCATTGCAACACCCTAGCATCATTTGCTTCATCTAGTCATCATCTACTTCATCCTTGAGCTAAATAAGGAGGAAAACCGCTAGGGCCTAGGGTTACCTACTTCCTAGTGGCCATTTCCCCCCCTAGGGTTTGGTGATTGAAGCCTTGGGTTACCAACACTTCATTCATTTGACCTTCTTGTCTCTAGCTCTAATATTATCATTTGTTCCTTCAATATTTTCGCTGCTAAAAGCGACTCCATTAACCCTAAAATCATTGATCTAAGCTTTTCACTTGATTGATTGATGAACAAAACTCTCAAAACTTTTACCTCAAGCTATACTAACTTCTCCTAACCCTATAATATTCTAATTTACTAACCTACTTGTTGTTGTTACAAAATTAAACTACAACCATTCATTGTAGAAATAAAAGCACCTAAAATCAATTGTAAAGTGGATTTATACACTGCCTAATTAGCTTCTGACAAATGCTAGTACTTTGCTATTATTGAGTTATTATTTTTGGTGACTGTGAAGCTATTTTAAGGAATTTATTTTGAAGCAATTATCTTATAAACATTGTTGTTATAAAATTATGTTTTCTTTATTATACATTAACTATTTCTTTTATTGATAAGTCCATGGTTTTATGAAGTACTAACATCAAATTGTACTTGCAAAAGATATCATTTTCTTGTTGCTTTGTTCTGGACAGATACATATAAGCACTTCATTGGTCAAAACCTTGGGACTTTCTTATCAGTGTGAATTGTGAGAGGGAATAATTTCATAGACACTTTAACCTTTTCCTTCTCAAACCCCCAGGTCATCGGGGACATGTCCCTTTGTGTCTGCATGAACTACAATAGCTTATGATCAATGTTGATGACTGTCTCCTTCCCAAGGATGTAATGCCTCCATTTGTGGCATGCTTGCACAATGGAGTACATTTCTTTGTCAAAAGTAGGGTACTTACGAATGACATATGATATTGTCTCACTATGATAGGCCACAGGGTGGTTGTGCTGAGTGGTTACTTCACCCACAACACAATCTGAGGAATATTTCTCGATCTCAAAGGGATATTGAAGGCCAGGTAATGAAATCACTCGGGAGGAGCACAAACACTGCTTTAGATCATCAGACACTTTCTATTGGGACATGCCCCACACAAATGTTTCCTTACCATGACCTCTGGTTATTTGGCTGAGGGCCATGCAATATGGGAGAATCCCAACACAAACCTTCAATAGAAATTGACAAGGCTTAAGAAGTTTTGAAGCTCAGTGAGCATGGTTGAGGTTGACCAGTCATGAATGACTTAGATCTTGGCTAGATCAACATGCACACCATGTGCATCAACAATGTAGCATAGGTACTATACCCTGTCCATGATGAAGGAGAATTTTTCCAAGTTGGCATATTTCTTGTGCTACCACAGAGTTTGCAGAACCTGCTGAATATGTTGCAAGTTTTATTCCCAAGTCTTGTTGTAGACAATGATGTCATCCAAATACACCACCATAAAATAATTAGTGAAAGGTTGCAATATATTATCCATCATCCTCATAAAAGTTGTTGGCACGTTTTTCAAACCAAAGGGCATGACCAACCATTCAAAAATACCTTGTTTTTACTTGAAGGAAGTTTTCCATATATCTTTTGGTTCTATTGGGACCTGATCGTAGCCAGACTTTAGATCAATATTACTTATGTATTTTCCCCCCTTCAGTTGATCAAGGAGATTGGCAATTTGTGGAATTGGGGACTAGTTCCTGAATGTGATTTTATTTAGAGCTCGACAATCAATGTAGAGTTGTCAAGTCTCATCTTTCTTCTGCACCATCACGATTGGGCTTCCACAAGGTGATGAGATGGGTTAGATGTGCCTCTTGTGGAGAAGTTCGTGGATCTAACACTTGATCTCCTCATTTTCTAGCAGAGAGCGGTGATAGATTGGACCATTAGGTAGTTGATCATTGGGGGTCATATCGATTGGATACTTGACTTGATAGTGCATAGGTACCCTAGTAGGTGATGAGAATATGTGTTTGTATTCTTCCATGAACTTATCTAGTTTATTCTGCTACATGGAGAGGTTAGTCGCGAAGGCCATGGATGTAGGTGCAACCTTTCTCTCACTCTGAGTGCAAGTCATGAATAAGACAAACATCTTGGTATGAGAAATGACCTTCCTGCATTGCTTGGCAGAGATCAAGGAAATAACACTAGGTGGGACTACCTCGGGTATCATGTACAATTTCTTGTTCAAAGTAATAATAACACTACAAGGCCTATACTCATATACATCATTATGTTTCCATAAATTAGGTTGGACCAAAAGAACATGAAAAACTTCAAGGGGAGCAACATCACACAATACCTCATATTTGAATGGCTTGATGTCGTATGACAGGTGACACTGTTGGTTGACGCGAATATCGCTTCCTTGACGGAGCCATCCGATGGTGTAGGGATGTGGGTGTAGAATTGTCGGCATGGATAGACACTTAATGACCTCTTCTAAGATGAGTTTCTTCTAAATACCAGTACCAACGATGAAGTGTAACAAAGTTCCTTTTACCCACATATGTAAATGAAAGAGGTGCTCTCCTTCCTCTGGCTCATCAGGTTCACCGGGCTGGATCTTGGTGGTATAAATGGTGTCACTGGGTTCCATGTTAATGATCCTTCTCCCCTTTTCTGGTTCTGACTCAGATTCATAACCTATATCTGATTCAAAGGATTTCACCATAGCCACCAATGACTTCTTTGAGCAGCAATCAACAGTGTTATGCTAGGGGCTCTTATGGAAGTCGCACCAATTCCCAGTATCTTTCTTCGCCTTCCCATTGTCCTTATTTTCTTGTGGCTTGGACTGGATGTCCTGAGGTTTCCCATATTCTATCTATCCTTTGTTCTATAGGTTGGGACTTCCCTTTCTCTACTTCTATTGTGAGGGGTTCCCAGACCCGAACGACTGCGTTTTTTGTTTGAGCTTCTGCTCAATTTTGAGGACATATCAATTGGCCGCATCCAAGGATGAGATGTCCAAAAAATTCATTTATGTCTGGATGTATCTATGCATATGACTATAGCACTTGAGAACTAGATGTCGCTCAAAATATTTGATACCCAACTTGGTGCGCAAGGTATGGAAGACATTCGTGAAATATGGCACTGTTTGGTCTCTTTCCTGTCACAATGTGGTCCATCTTGTATATAAGTCGTCATAAATTCCAACAGGGTAGTATTGTTCCTTAATAAAATTCCTGAAGGAACCCCAAGTTGGTGCAACTGCAAATAATGTGGATCCCTCTATTTTATTTTTCTCAAATAAATTCTCCCACCAATCTTTGACATGGGGAATGACCTTGAGGAGTGAAAATGTAATCTTTTCTCTATTGGAAAGGTTGTGGACAGAAAAATACAGTTATACAAGGTTTAACCATTTATCTATGGCATCTACATATGTTTGACCTTAAAATATAGGAATATCAAAATTGATATGTACCTTGAATGGGTGGCACCTCCGCTTGAGGTGGATGTGTCGCTTGTCGGAAACCATCGAAGGATTTGTGAAAAGTTGTACATCATCTCATTCCATTATTGCGCAAGGGATTCCTCGAGAAACATTTTGAAAGGATCTCTTGCCCCGTCATATTTATTTTCACCCACTATGGGTGGTTTCTTGGGCGTGCGAGAGAAGTTGTTCTCAAGAGAAATAAGCTCGAAACCCAACTCTCCATACCCTGACTGCATCAGGGACATGCATTAAAAAAAACGACAAGGAGCAAACCGCTCAGATACCAATGATCCATATTTATGAATGGAACATAATGAAACCACATATTTATATTATTAACATAGATACACAGTGAGCAATAACAGAGATACAGTAAAACTTGGCTTGTATTAAATACGAAATATGTTGAAAATTTTATAATGCAGATTGAAAAAAAGCTTGCTAGAATGGTGGCAGCTTATCTCTGAGAAGAGATGTGACGGCTATGATTATTTGCAAGAAGATGAGTACAATAGGGCTTTGAAGGCCTTTTTACAATAAAAAATTATTTCAAAACCCTAGACATCCATAAACCTAACCCTAGGAGATGAAGCACCAAAAGTCATGTGGGCTCGTTGGGGTAAGTTAGTACATCAACTTCCCGAGGTTGTAACTTTTGCATATGATCTTTGTTTTGAGCGCACGATAGCACATTGGAAAGGTATTGAAAAGGATATTCATTTAGGGGGAGGAATCCGAGCCTTTGTATATTATTGAGGTGCCTGATCGCAAAAAAATGTCATTTAGGCCCTCAAAATGGTCCCAGAAGTTTAGGAACCGAAAAAATGCTAAAACTAGTTAGTTGCCAAAAACCTATTTTGAGCCTGTTGGACAAGGTGGGTGGCCACCGAGATCCTCCTAGATCAATCCTCCCCCATTAGGAATCAATGGTCTCCATTACATTGAGTTCCCCCATCAGATGAGGAAATTTCTGCTGAATTTGGCCTTGGGTGAGCCACTTTCCTTGGTGCAAGAGCTGTTCTTCTTTGACAACCTGATAGAGCTGGATCCTATGATGGCATGTTGCCTTGACATGTATGTCCATGATATGATTGGTGGATTCATTTTCCATGCAATCAAGGTTGAGATTTGTTGGTATCAAGTTTTCTTCTATCTCCGAGGTGTCCAATATTGGTGGGAAATAAGGTCGAAGGAGGTCCACATTGAATACTCAGTGCAAACCAAGGAATGGGGGAAGGTTGAGCTCAAAATAATTTTCACCCACAACCTTGGCGATGGTGTATGGTCCATAACAGAGTGGGAAAAGATTCCGATGAGGCTCTATAAGGTATTATTTATTCAAGTGCAACCAAACTTTGTCTCCCACCTAAAACTGGTGTGGCACCCGATGTTGATCATGGTACTACTTGTACTTTGAATTGGACTTTTGTAAAATATCCTGAACCTGTTGGCGGATGTGTTGGATCCGCTCAATGAATCGGGTGTCTTTTTTAGCTCCAGTTGGAGCATGTGATGAGCCTTCTTGGGTAGCTGGAAGGGGTAGTGCAACATCCATGGGACCCAATGGTTGAAATACCAACCCCACCTAAAAGGGGTTGTGGTTGATTGAGCTATGGATGGATCTGTTGTAGCTGTGTTGAACATATGGAAGAATCTCATCCGAGGTGTGGGGGTGCTTAGAATTGTGCATGTTTAGGATGTGCATGATCATCTGGTTGAGGACGTCGGTTTCACCATCTATATAGGGGTGGAAGAAAGTGGGCTCGGTGAGCTTGGTGTCCAGTAGTGACAAGAAGATCGACTAGAAATTGCTCAGGAACCGATTGTCTTGATATGAGATAATGGTTTGTGGGATCCAAAAGTGTACCCACACTCGTTCAAAGAAGAGCTTGTCAATGGCCTCCACTGTGATGCTCTTCTTGCAGGTGGCTAGAATCTCCATCTTGGAAAAGCGACCAACAACCACAAAAACATAATCATTTCCCCGCTTGGTGAACAGAAGGCCCGACATGTAGTCCATTGAGATGGATTCCCAGGTCCTGTCAAGAGTAGGTGGATGAGTGTACAGACTTTGTTTCTTAATGTCTGGTTTGGAAATAATGCAAGTAGTGCAAGAGAAGATATACTTGTTGACATCCTGTCGAAGTTTTGGCCAGTATAAATGTTGTTGCAACACTGCCTCTATTTTTTCCAAGACGAAGTGTCCTTCACTCGAATGTAGTGGGATTCCCAAATCAGATTCTCTCGCTCTCTTGATGGAACACATAGATGTCCTATATGGCACAACAACTCATCTTGAAGAGGGAAATTGGTGACAATTGTGTTTGCGCCCAACATCTGGTAGGTGTTGGTGAAGTCAGGATCTATCTCATAGAGGTGGGGCCATCCGAAGGTAATTAGTGACTCAGTTGGTACTTCATGTTTTTTACTTGATGTTGGGGTGGAACTGTTGTAAATATTTGGACCACTTCTGATGGCAGTCATTCTGTAATTTTCCTTGTGTCTGCATGAACTGCAACGACTTATGATCAATGTGAATGATTGTCTCCTTACTGAGAATGTAATGCCTCCACTAGAGGCAAGATTTGACAATGGATTATTTTTGATCCAAAATTCTCTCTGGGCTCAACATGGTGTTTTAAGAAGTCATTGCTCTAGAAACATCCCTTGGTGCTATGGTTCCCATTAAAGACAGTGGCATGGGTCATAGTTACTATGGCCCCTACCCTTGAAAGAGTATCAGTTGGTTACCTTCAGGGGGTTGTGAACCCTCACACATAATCTCTTCCTCATATCAAGACTATTTGGTTCAGGTTTCATAAGCTAAGCATGCAATTTACAATAATTTTAACGTTGCCCCCCTTCATTTGTCACTAGGCGAGTCCCTTGGGTATTGGGTCCTTTCACAAAGAAAAAGATGAAATATGGTCACAATTCATGAAATACAATTCTTCCATGTTGTAGGGATAAGGAAAATATTTCCAATGAGCTACCATGAGCCTGATTCTGAGTCTATATGACCCTGTACGGAGGACGCAAAGTTAGCATCACCTAAATGGCCAAAACTGATAGTTGTGACTTCCTGGTCTGATTCTATTCAGATTCTTGTTTCAAAAGGAAAATCAGACCCATACATGGTGTAGGCTAGTGCGATAAATTTTCAATGGTATATCCCATGCTTGTTTTCGACCCCCGGTTGGTAAGAACGAGCTTTCACAAGTTCATGACCAATTTCAGACACCAAATTGGTTACAGTGCTTTGGGGTTTAAAAATAATTGGTAAAGAGTTTTAAATCAGAGATTCAGTGATCTCACACTGTAATAGACTCGGATACCTTTCCAATGACTCCTCATCTTCCTCATTCTAACCTCGTATGGACCGGTTAGAGCCATCACAAGTTGGTCAATTATTTACAGCAAAGGGGGGAACCAACTTGCATGGCAGGGTTTCATGAAAGCTAAAAAAACCATTAATGGCCCCAACACACAAATCTATGGCCACCTCATCAAATTACTCGTCGATACCTCATTTTCCCTGACTGGGTATCCTATGGCGATTTAGCACCTTTCCCAAGATTGGGTGTCATGTGGGCCCACCGACAAGTCAGGGGTTTTAATTGGTCACTGTTCCAGGCCCAAATTGAGGGCTGAGGTGGAATTACTTCATATTGGTGATGACATATTCTCAACGGGCTCATCGATACCTTTCCAACGATGTGCCCTGCATCCAATTCTGACTCTGTCTCACCTAGAAATGTTTTTGGGGTAAGTCATTAGCAGCAAGGTCAAAGTCAAAGTCAAAGTCAAGCTTTAGCTTGCACAGTTTTCAAGAAATATTAAAAAATAATTGGAAAAATTTATAAAAAAATTTCCGAAATTACAAAAAATGTAGGAGAAGACACGTAGCCTTCTCGTGCAATTTTTGGGAATTTTTTTTTTCTTAAAAATTGGAAAATACAACCCCCCCTCTCCCCTCAAGACATTTTGGCACTTTGGCCAGGGGGAGGGGGAGCTCTGCAACATGCTTCGACAATGGTAGCAGGAGAAAATCTGCATTGGGTAGCCATCCAACAACATGCAATAGTCTTCAGGCATTGAACCAGGTAAACCCCCATACAGTCTCATTTCAATGGAAAAAATCTTGCTAGGTGTGGTGGAATGTGTGCATGGAAGTGTGAATTTCTCCCTTTGGGATGTTTGTATCATTACTGCTTTAGATTTCATGTCATGTTTGTTGGTTTAGTTTTTCTAGTTGCTGTGTTCAATTAGTTGTGTGTGCAAAATATGCAAAGGGGAGGGGATTCGAACACCTCTTGGGCACCAGGCCCAAGCCTCCATGGCCCCTTTAGATGTTAAAATTTCTGAGTTGGGATGAAATTACAGGACTGTGCATGTCCATTTGTAGACCTTGTGCTTTGAACCTCAACCCCCTCCCTTTTCCTTTTCTCATAATTTCTCAGAATTTCCCAGAAATTCAAAAGGAGGGGAGGGGGTTTGAACCCATGACCTCCCATTCCTAGACTATAGTGAAAAACCCATTATGTGAAAAAATAATTTTTTGGGGGTGGTTGGCCACTCGTTCACCACCACCTCACCACAACCACTGTAACTTGGCCTCCACCTGCATGCACTATACCCCGACCCTAGTTTTTTCCCTTCACCCTCCTCTCCTCCCACCTACACGCACCCCTTCCTCTTCCTCCCTCCTCCTCGTCCTCCCTGACGTTCACGCCCAACCCTTCCCATATCCCGCTTCTTCTCTCCCCGCATCACTCATTCCCACTCACCACCCCTCTCCTCTCCAAACTCTCACACCGTTTCACATCAAAGCCCTCTCCCCTTACCTTCTCCCTCCAAATCCTGCACCCATCTTCCCCCAAATCCCTGTCCCTCCTCTACCTGCACCCTCCCCTCCACACTCCACCACCTCTACCTCCCTCCATCCTCTGTGCCCTGTGCATAGACTCGCCAACCACCTTCGTTGCCCAGCTCCACTCCTACACACTCTGTCACCTCCTCCTTTCATGCATTGCTCCTTGAATACCTCCTGCGCTCAGTTGGGTCTCATCCTAGTTGCATGGGAGACCATGGGTGTCACCTAGGGGGGGTTAAGTTTTGTTTTAATTTTTTTAAATTAAATTAAATTTTGTTATACAGTTTTAATACATATGTTTTGATTGATGTTTTAAATATTTTGTTTTATTTTTTTATATATAAAAAATAAATGTAAATATATATATATATATATATATATATATAT
>JASDQU010306766.1:162572-175118 GCA_032191745.1 Picea mariana
TGCTAGAGAAACCAGAGAGTTGGAGCTCTCAAACAAGTTGCAGCTTGTAAAATAGAGGTAGCAGCCTCACATTGAGTTGGTGCTCAATTGTAAATGATGTACAGAACAGAAAAAGAGTGCCTATCATTTCGAAGAAGAAGAGGTTTTCTCCCTTTATGGGTTTCCTCGTGAAAATCTGTCTCTGTGTGTATTTTATGTGTGACTGATGGTCTTTACTCTTACTATCCATATGTTGTATGATTGGTTGATGACACATGAAGAAATCTTAATAATTATTTAAAAGGCATAAAATTGTTTAAGCTTATAAACAACTGATTCACCCCCCCTCTTAGTTGTTCTAGTATTTCCAACAATTAATCAGTCCCAATCCCTCAAAATACTTTGTCATGTACACTAATTCATCAGAGGATACAATTTATGCAATGTTATTGCAAAAGGATCATGAGGAAGATCTTAGGCCAATCACCTTCGTAAGACAAAATTTGAAGACACACCAACTGAACTATTCTACACTAGAGAAACATGGTTACTCTTCGTATAAAGCCTTGGAACAATTTTGACATTACATCCAAGGCCACAAAGTTCAAGTTTTTGTGCCTACATCTCTCTTAGTCACTGCCTTGAATCATATCGAATTGCATAGTAAGTGGTCCAAATGGATCATGCCCATGCAATAGTATGAATTGGAAATTAAACCAAAAAACACCATAAGGGGGATGGGGTTGGTTGAATTCCTAACCCAATCCCATCCCTCGGTCATAGCTAAACCACCTCAAGTAGATGACTTGATTTATTTCTAAGAACTGGTTAACGAAACTGAGTTAGCCTGACAACCATGGTACAAATCTATCATTTATTTCCTAATCA
Organism: Picea mariana; assembly: GCA_032191745.1. Classification (NCBI taxonomy): domain Eukaryota; kingdom Viridiplantae; phylum Streptophyta; class Pinopsida; order Pinales; family Pinaceae; genus Picea; species Picea mariana. The sequence continues at coordinate 163,440 of JASDQU010306766.1, forward strand.
ATGGTGTGTGCCCACTAGACATGGATACTAAATCAAAACGAACACTTTGTTTACAAGTTGTCTGGTACATTTTACAATACCAAATCCTTTACCGAAGAAACCTTGATGGATTTTTGTCATGATGCTTGATACCTGACCAAGCCCAAATGGAACTTGAACAATGCCATCCCAAGATTTGTGAAGGTCACTTTTCAGCCAAAACCATTGCAACAAAATTTTTACATCCAGGTTACTTTTGGATTTAACTTCACAAAAATGACCATTTACTAGTTTGAAAATGTGAATCTTGCCAATGCTTCATTGGGAAAAAAAAGTTAGTTGCCTTGCCTCTTAGGCCTATTGAAGTCCAAGTCCCTTTCGCAAGATGGGGCATGGACTTTATTGGGCTAGTTTTACCACCTTTCAGTGTTGCTCATGTATTCATTTTAACAACCACAGAATACTTTACAAAGTGGGATGAGGCAATCACTCTTAGGAACGTTGCGAGTCAACATGTGGTAGAATTCATTGAACTTAATATTTTATCCCGTTTTGGAACCCCTGTTGAGATATTAACTGATAATGGATCAGCTTTCATGTTTGATGTCATGCTCCACCTTGGTGTTACATATGGAATCCAACCTTTTTGATCTTCCACCTACTAACCCCAAGGCAATGGATTTGCTGAATCAACAAATAGAAATCAGATTCTGATCCTTAAGAGGACAATCAAGGATAATAAGCGTGATTGGAACACAAGGTTAAACTTTGCTTTATGGGATGATCGTATAACCCCTAATACAACAACGGGTCAAATTCCTTACACTCTGGTGTATTGAGCTCCTGTTGTCCTTCCTATTCACTTAAAAATTCCATCCTTTAGGTTGGCTATTTCTGAAGAAGAATATGATTTCCAACCTTTAAAACATCATTTAGACACAGTCGTCGAACTAGAAGAGGTAAGAAAATATGCATTCCAACACCTCCAAAAGAAGAAAGACATTGTTAAATGTTCCTTCAATAAAAGAGCCACAATGGTAAATTACAAAGTAGGAGATGATGTCATATTGTGGGACAAAGCACATGTGACATGAGGCCCCATCCAAATATCGTAAGTTTGATTCTTTATGCTTGGGTCCTTACACAATCTACGAGGTCTTAGGGACAAGTCATTTCAGATTAAAAACCTTGGATGGAAAACCACTTAAATTCCCTGTGAATGGTCATCTCCTAAAGTTATTTTACTCCCGAGAGGCCTCGTCATCTTGTACGTAAGTCACCACTTGTTCTTTTTCTATTTGTATGTATTCATTGTTGCTGATTTTCCTTCTTGTATGTATTTGATGTTGCCTTTTCATGCTTGTATGTATCCCCTTGGTTTCAATCTTGAGCCTTTTTTCCCCTTGGTTTCAATCTTGAGCCTTTTTTCCTACTTGGTTTCAATTTTGAGTCTTCTTGCTTGTTTGTTCCGATTTTGGAGTAGAAGCCCCTCTTTGATTTTTCCCTTGGTTTTGGTCTTTTTCATTTTAATTTCATAGGTTGTCTTATTTTTTGTTTGTCTGGTGTTCAATGGGAAGGGTATTGTTCTTATTGTTGGATGGTTGTTTGAAAAGAATGAACTCTTAGGATCCATTTTATCATACTTGGCATTTTGGGAAACTTTGTCTTAAGGTCATCTTGAATAGGATTAAACATGATTTTTATTTAATCAAAGTCAACAAGGAAAGTCTAAGGAGGTAGAATATCATTCTCTGGTGAAGATGAAAACCATGATTGTATGATGGCTTACATAGCTATGTGATTGCAACTGTACTTTACCTAACCACTTACAATATGATTTTGACAAGCAATGGTCGTTTTTCCTACAAAGTTCCATCATTTGTGGGATCTTGATATTTCAACACCTATTTCCGAAGGTTTTTTATATTTCTTTACTCCCTTGTTTGACTGGTTTGCTTGCTAGTTTTCCTCCAGTGGGTCGTTGATTTCACAAAACCCTTATTGCTTGTTTGTGTGTCGAGAATCAATGGTATGGATAAGACTTTGTGTTGATCCAAGGCTCACCTTGAGCCTCCATTCTCACAGTTAAACCATAATCCGGGTGAGGGACCCATGTCACTTGGGCCACATTGTTCAACAAAGCCTGGGTCATTATTCCCATTCTTCTATCTTATGTGAATCTCAGTATAAATTTTGCTATATATATTTAATGCACCACTTTCATTCTTCTGTTATCCCTAATGTGAAAAATGGTCCTTATACTACATTTGAATCCCCCCCCTCACCCACATCGGTCACTTTGAAAGTATAAATTTCCACCGAGTATTCTCGTCTATCATGCGGGTGATCCCATTGTTCTACAAGCTTTGGAATAAATTTCCCCTCTGGCGCCAAGAATGTTGACACAAAAATATGCTATGGGCTCAACATGGTGTTTTACATAGTCATTGCTCCACAAACATCCCTTTGTGCTATGTTTCCAGTCAAAGACAGTGGTGGGGGTCATAGTTACTATTGTTCCAAAGTTTATACTTAAGCCTTTAAAGTATAAAGTCTAGGCATCCGAAAAAGTAAAGAGGGTTTAAAATATATAAAAAGAAAAATAGCTCTTTAGGTAAGAAGCTATCGCTGATTTCTAAGTTGTCTTTCTCTAGCTTCAAATCATTCCTGGATGCTTATGTCATGTTCAATATTTTCCCATGAACATTCAAGTTCAACTCGGGTGGTGGCAGTTTCTAAGATAGTATTAAACAACGTTAAAGCAATGTTGGTCTGATCAGTGAGACCGGGTACAATGTTGGGATGTCTTTGCAACAGGTACAATCATGGAGTAAAAGAAGTTTTAGAAGATATGTTACTTAGTTTTCAAGGTTTTTTTTTTCTATTTTATATTACATGAGAGAAGTTCCCAAATTTGAATTAATAATGTAACAATTTCAGAGGTCATTTCCCATTCCTGAGTTAAATTGAAAATAATAAATGAGATGAAAGAAAACATAAAGCTATTTAAACAATGTGAGGCATCAATCATGGAGGAATCTCACTTTGTAACAGAAGAAGAAAATATATGAGAAAACTTTAATCAAGTATAAAATATGGTGATCTAAAAACTTCACAGGTCTTGTGTCTACTGATAGCAAACACAGAGGAAAATATGTAAAACAATTAGATGACTAAATAAAAAATAACCACAATAGATGTTGTACTAAGTTGTAGTTAAACATTCATCAAAGACATATAAGAAATGATGTTGAATATGAAGAAACAGAAGAACACATAGCTCAGGTTTGACGGAATATGGAGTCTCCTGTTTGCATTTACATTAATTCTGGTAAGGAGAAATTTCTCTACTACAATCGACCAAAAACATCCCTCTCTAAGTATTTCGAAATTATATTTATACAAAGGTTCTCAACCCTAGATGCTTGGAACTTTCCTTACTCATAGATATTTAACGGTTACAAAAAATAAAGGCTTGAACCGTTCCACTGGTTTCTTTCCTATCTTCTTAAATACACCGGTATAACGGGCAACACGTATCGTTTCATAATTTCTTTGAAGTACTTGCTTCACTTGGCTCAAAAAATTTGACACACCTCTTTACAAACTGCGCTAATCTTTGCGAAGGCTCCGACGCATCTTTTTCTTCAAACATATACAGCTTCCTCTAAATTTTCGGCAACTTGTTCTCGATCCTTTTATCGTCAAATTTTACTGATTGTAACTCTAAGTTTGGCTTCACCAACCATTTTTCCATTTGTGCAACATTGACCTGTATCAATTGTGAAATTTCAACCTGAGCTTCATGTAAGATTTCTTTTGGGTTCAGTTGATGTCTTATAACATTGATCTATCCAAATAGTCCAAGGCAACCACCCTTTCCAATGTCTAGCAATTTTTTTATCTAACAAATCGAAAGTCTCTTCACATTCTTCCTTTATCTCTTTGGCCATTTTCCTACTTTCAGCTATATTGGCCTCCCATACCTTCAGCATGATATCACCTCTGATTTGTTCAAAGACATTTAATTTAGGAGTTACTGGTACATCCTCTTTAGCTGAAAATACGACTTCCTTTTGGAAAGTGGCCCGGGCTGTTGTAGCCTCTTTTTCTTTGAAAGCAATGTTCTCCAATGATTGACTTACATCCCAAAAATGGTTTTGAATGATCTCTACTTTAGAAAACAAGATTTTTTGTTTTGCCTCTAGCTTTTGGTGCACTTCTAGTGCTTGGGATTGGGATATTGTTATATTTACCACATGTCTTTCAATAGAACTCAATTTATCTTGCAACTGCTTTACTAATTCCTCTTGTTGAATGACCTTCCCTTGAATTGCTTGCATCTTCTTATACATTTCATCTAAACTAGACTTGAGTCGTTGAATCTCCTGTTTGTCAGTAGCTCTGGCCTGTTCCAGTCCTTCATTTATCTCATCTCTAATATTTTTCTCTGTATTTCTTATTTGACTTTGCAGCTGGGCTATGATTTGATTCCTGTGCTTAAGCCTTGCTTTCAAGTTATCAAATGAAAACAAATTGGTCTTTGTGAAAGCTTCTAAAGAGCCTGCTACTTCTGTAGAAAAATCCTCGTCCTCTAGATTTTTTCCATCAACAAGTACCCTGTGCTTTTTTACCATTGTACCTTCTTTTGGGTGCATTTCTTGTTTCACTACAACCTTCCTCTTCCCACTGAAAAAGAAATCCGAGGAAGGTATTTCTTCAATATATATTGGGGTAAGATCACTTATGTACATAACTTCAATATGGGGAGTCCCAAAAGTTGAATGTAAAGGAGTCAACGCTTTAATAGGGCTGCCTAACTTTGTGAGTTGTGTTTCTCCTGCTATTTTGGAGAAATCGACAGGAATAGTTGATGATAAAGGAGGAATCATATGATCCGACTTTAAATGTGTGTCGGATTTAAACTCTGTTTCAAAATCTGTATGCTCTATTTGCAAAGTTTCTGATCTTTGTGAGGACACATCGATATTCTTTTGGTTTTCCTCTGTTGTTTCTTTATCCAGAGACTTTGGTTCAAAACCTGTAGGTATACTTTCTGTTGGCAGCCAACTCAATTTTTTTTAATTGCTCTTAAAAAAAAGCTGCCTACACCTCTGTTCTCCTAAACGACAAAGTACCGTCGCATTGTGCTTCTAGAAATTTGTTTCATTTTTGCGACAATTACATTTCGATTCAGTTTTCACAACTGAAAGTGTGAAAAAACCTCCTTCGTTGCTTTCACTGTCGTCGTCTTTTATTGATTTGCTGAAGACACTCGACTCTTGGTTTATCACATCGTTGCAAAAGTTTCTTCAAACCATATCCATTCACTTTAATTGCGCAACTTGATTTCTTTGATAGATATTAAGTTATCAGTTATGTTTATAATTGATTTTGATTTACATATGACATGATTCATGTTGTTTTGAACTCTTAACTTATCATTCTCATATGCTCGTTGGTTAATGTTTTTACACTTTTATTATGCTAAAACACATTGGCAATATCATGAGTTTGGCTTCATATAAAATGGAAATGGTTTGAGATTTGCAAAAGCGCTTTGATTAACCTTTGGATTTTTTCGATTTTATGCTTCGAACCCTCGATACATTGTTTGGGAGTTTGACACCACATGGAACGATAATAGTTTCAAACTATGTATTGGCTTGAATGAATTGGCATTGGTTTCAAACATTGGATTGACACGATAGATCGATAGTTAGTGCTGGGTATTGTGTTTGATTAAACTTAACACTTGGCGCATGATTATCACATGAGGTGTTGGTTCTGACTCGGATGAATGGCACGTAGAGATGATGATTCACCTATTTGCTGGTCGATACGTTTTTTTAAAATTATTATGATTATAACAGCACTGTACATGGTCATTAATACAATGCGTGGCGGTGGTAATCCCACCACCTTCGCACGCATGGAGTTATTTCCGGTCTCTTCGAGCATTCAAGCTATTAAACCCTATCGTTTTCACTCTGTGCATTGTTGCGTTTAGATCTAACCCTACCATGTACAGAAGCCATGGATCCTGTTGTAAGGGCTGAGCCCAACGGATGCCAAGCACTGTTGACATTTGATGGTGCGTATAGTGACCTAGAAGAGTTCGGGTGGCYTTCGTTTATAAGGAAGTTCGATGGTTTTAACATCACTGTGGCTCGACAATTTGCACTGTCATTCGATGGCTGCCGAGCCAAAGTTGGAGATGTCCAGCTTGAAATCACTGAACAATTTCTCAGCTTGGCAACTAGCCTGCCTGTCAAGGGACAAAAATGGTCCAAAAGTTACAAGGTAAATGATGTCCCGTGGACGTTGTTATTTCGGTCTCGGACAGTGAATTCATGCGACAGAGGTTTACCTGCGAAGATGTTGAAACCCCGCTGGTATGATCTCTTGATGATTATCAAGCAATTCGTTACTTGTGAAGGCGGGTACGGGTTTGTTTTCTTATTTCATCTACGTTTATTAATGGTATTTATGGGTTTCGAGCTTAGTATGCCGCACTATCTGCACCGAAGTTTATTCAAAATGGCTAAGAAGTACAAGCGAAGTCAGGCTGACACTAGCCTCTTCCATGTTGGGTTAATTAAAATGATTTTTGTTTATGAATTGGGGTTACGTCGTGATTCTTGGCACGATTTTCTCAACCGTAATGGCTTTGAGGAATCGAATCCTCCACAGGTGGACAAGCCCATGGTAACTAAGAGCAAACCTGTTCCCGTGCCTTTTAATGTTTTGCTACCCAAACCTAAACCCGAATCACCTTTGAATTCGCCTATGGCTGTGAACAAAACGACCGAAGTTACTAAGCCTACAACCCAAAAGACTAGAGCGAAGACTGGTGCTAATACTAGAGGCAAGAAAAATGCAAGGTTGATCTCTCGCATGGCAAGGAATGAAGCCAAGCCCCCTGTTAAATTAGAGCCTATCGTGGTCAGCGAAGACTCTGATTCTGAAGTAAAACGATTTCTCACCGAGGATTATCCTTACTCCGAGGGCTTGTGTGGCAAACCACCTTATGATTTCGTTAAGAACTTACCTCCTTGTCCGCGGGATAACCCTGATTTTCCTGGTATTGAACCACCTCATGAAACCCTCAGGGAATCATCAAAACCCCCTTCTGTTCAAAATGTTGCTTCACCTTGCGATCAGTATGGACTGTGGTTAGAGAGATACTACTTGGATGTCCCAAAATTGCAATCCAAAATTCACGATTTGGAAAACCAAGTGGAAAAGCTCGCTGGTTAGAATGTAAAGGTGCAGCCCAATGATAAGAAACAACGAACTGATGGGTCAATCCTGTTCAAAAATGTCGAGTCTGCTACTACAATTGTCAATTCGAATTTGACATAGTCTCAGCAACTGTGATGGTATAATTTTCACTCATTTATATCACTCTCTGTGTACATATTTCGCCGGCTCGATTACATAGACATGCACTACTGTACATGGTTTGTTTTAGTAAATTGAATTTTGTTTAAAGTTTGAGTTGGATTTGAAATTGATTATGAATGATCATATTCTGGATTTGATTGTTTAAATATAGTTATGATATAATGCTCTGTTGCTTCTATTTTAGAAAGCCGTTTTGTATTTTAAGTTTTCGAACATGATCTATCTTTTGATTCGAATTGGTTATCATGCACATAAACAATGGTTGCTCTGTTATAATTTAACCTTCGTATGGTTTTGACCAACACATATACGATGTTGATTTTGTTTAAAGAGGGCATTTTGTTTTACATTCAAGATCGATACAATTCGTAACTATAACCTGATTACTAGCCAGTCAATCCGGGAAGCAAATCGACCCTGTTCTATTATGAGATGACTGTGTAATTTGGTTGCAATTGAATGTGTGAAATCAAAACGACATACCCAGAATGATGATTCATCCATAATTATCTTAGACCCGATCTTGTTTGATTGCTGTCCATTTCACAGTTAGCAATGCTGTTTGTTTTTGACTGTGTCATACTCTGATATTAAAATCGATGATAATTTTGGTCAATGCTGTCACACATATTTCATTTTGAGTATATCGTGACAACCTTTCTCAATTTTGATTACTACAGAATCTTATGCATAATCTACAGATCGCTTATCTTTGTTGAAACGACTATGTATTGCTACATCTGTAACAAATTATAATTAAGATTTTGATTTTGATTGCATTTGATTACTGTTTTGAGTTGATTGTGGTTGATGATTATGATTGCATCATATCTCATATGACTCGAATCAAGGATTAATTTGTTTGATACAAAACAGGTCTGTCCAAAGTTTGAACGAGTTTTATGGTGACTAGAAACAAAGCATTTATTTTTACCCTGTTTGATTGCATTTCTTTTTGGTTTGATCTAGATGATAAATTCGGTTGAGTTATTATTAAAGGTAATTCAATTTGATTTTATTTTGATTGTTATCTGATCCTGTTGGCTATTTTTGACTAGCTACAAAATCAGATGATTCTGTAGCTAAGTCTATAGATTCATTTTTTTTTATTATTTTCTTAATAAAATACTCCTCTAACTTGATCTTTGTGTCCAATACAGGAAAATTCGAATTGGTAATGGGTATGAGGATTAGTTGGAGGATATCTTGATGATTTTACTTGCAGTTTTAGTTACTTAGTTTAAGGAATTTTTGGGATAATTCCCAGATTGTGTAAAACTATTTACTATTATTCACAAGGATGTTTTACCTTGTGAAAAACCTATATAAACCTATGGTTTTGTAATAATCAATCATCCTCAGTTGGGGAGAACAAGGATATGTGATTTTGATTCAGACTGGAGCAGAACTGGTGTCTTGTCATAGCTTTTTCTTTTAAATATATCAACACTTTGTTCCATGTTTTGTATATCATCTTGTTTATGGTTTAGTATTACTTTGTTATCTAAATCAAATGCAAATGATATAATTTCTTTACTGTTATACATATCTTGTTGTCTCCAAATATATAAAAGACATAACAGTCATAGATTCATTTTATGAATGATAGCTTTGTCTTCTTCGTAGATTGAATTGTAATATATAAGCTGGCTGCATAATAGGTTTCCCTTTTGCAGGAGTTTGTAATCAGAAAACTGTTATGATTTTCTTTTATGTCTTGTTTGTCCTGTAACATACTTCAAGAAGCATTATAGCTGATCGTTTGCGAGAAGCTAAGGATTGAACGGTGTGAATTTCTTCCTCCAACCAGCTTAAGAAGTCATCCTACACAGGGTAGACTTGGAGCATTTCCAGGTCAATTAGTTAGATGTTTACTGTTTATGTTAAGTAGTTTAATATAAATGATAGCTTAGCTAGATTTATATTACATTGTTTAATTTCAATAAGATAGATTAGATTGTTCAATTTCAGTAGTTTTTATTTCCTTTTCATATAACATAAAAGATAAAAAAATAGATTCTTGGCTGTCTCAGGGCAGCGAATACATGAATTTTGCAGGTTTTAATCAAATCTGTAGGCTGTCCATAGTGTACATTTGTGAATAAGGAATAACGCAGCTGATAATTAGGCAGTTGATTTGAGTTATTATAAGAATAATTTGTAGTTTGTAGATAGAATAGTTAGCATAGTTTATATTTTAGTATTTTAGTTTCTTTATTTGTTTTATTAGTTTATAGTTTCCTCTATTTTAGTTTGATTTCTTTTTATTTAGTTAGTTAGTTTGTTTTAGTTTGTTTTATTAGTTTCTAGTTTCCATAGTTTAGATTACTTAGCTCAGATCAACTTTTCTCTTTGGTTTTCTTAGGAGACCTTAGAGCGGCCAACGGAGCCGTTAAAATCGTCAGGGTGGTCCATTCCAAACGGCTTGGGTTATTTAGACAACCCCGGACCGGTTCCACTCTCCCAGTTGGCGGACGGTCAATTTCGCCCATCAACAAATGGCGCTAGAAGGAGGGCCTGAACTTAATTAATGGCACGAGGTAGTCGCAAGACTCCTCCACCCTCTAATCGCACACCCATAGTGACTAGAAGCTGTTCACAAGATAATATCCCCCCTCAAACAGCAACTACTTCAACCGAAGATCCTCAGATCACAGTTGAACCAACGACCCCTAATCCTACAGGCAGTGATATACAAGAAATTTTTAGACAATCTCTTATTAAATCACATAAAGCCTTTGCTAGCCTTAGGCAACCACATCTCCCGTAGAGCCAACCTTTAGACTTCTCCGAAGTCAGAGAACAATTAGGTGATATAGATCCCACTGTGAATCCTACGGATCCGAATACAAATCCTGCTGCAGGAGGATCTGGGATACCTCCTTCACCTCCCCCTTCACCACCTCCCTCATCTCCTTCCTCTTCGGGGGAGATTCCTCTTTAGATGAAGGCAATCCACCTTCGCATCCTCCTACGCCCACTACCCCAATGGAAAATCAGAATAACCCTGCTAGACCTTGGTTGGACCAGGATGTTGTAGCAGTACCTGGAGCCCAACACCCTTTGCCTAAACATCCGGAGAAATGGCTTCCTAAGTTTGATCCCGATTCTAAACAGATAACAGAAGACCATATTAAGAAATTTATGTTAGCCATCAAACTCCGTAATGTTGAACATGAAGATGTTGTCTGTAGGTTGTTCCCTTACACCTTTGAGGGTAATGCGTCCACTTGGTACTTTGACCAGCAGCCTCACACCATAGTATCTTGGGAAAAGTTTGAGTCAATTTTCTTGGAAAAGTTCGGAGATGGAAAACCTCCGGAGGTCTTAGTCATGGATCTTTCAAACTTAAAAATGAATGCTAAAGAAAAAGTTAAAGATTTTAATCAAAGATTTTTAACACTTAAGAATAGAATCCCTGCAGACTCTATGCCTGCAGAAAGCCTTGTAATAGCTTATTACACTAAAGCTCTACATCAAAGTATAGCTATTTTGGTGAAAAGATCCAAAAAGGCAACATTGTTAGAAGCCTTTGAGGAGGCTACTGAAATTGAAAAAGATATACTCAGCCTTAAGGACTCTTCTAGCAATGAGACCAAAACTGTTTCTTCTTCCAAGAAGAAGATTGAAATTCTTCCCAGGCCTACACAAAACAAAGCACAACCTGAAAACTCTGATTTGGAAAATTTAACCAAAGTTGTACAAAAGTTATCTAATCAAGTCGTAGATTTAAAAAGGTCAACTGAAGAAGCCTCTTCGAGTAAAGGACCCTACAAACCTCCTTTCCGAAAACCTTTTCCAAACAACCGGCCTAATCCTAACCCTGAAGGCATGAACCTAGAAAGTTTGCAATACGCTCTCTAATCGATTCTAGGAGCCCAGGATGACTTGATCCCTCCTGATTTTCCTCAAGAGGAAGTCGAGCAGGAAACAACCCAAGAAGAAAAGTCTTCCCAAAATATCTTCGGTCACCTCTCAGATAGTATCTTCCAAGGTAACTTTGAGACTGTGCACCCTTACAATACTAGGAGCAAGACCGCAAATAGACCGCCTGCCGAGAACACTATAACTTTACCTCCTAAGCCATCTAAATCAGCAGAAACTAAACAGAGTAATGCTAGTCCCAAATTAGATTATGATGTTGTTGAAGATCTTAAGAAATTAAGGGCTAACATTTCCATTTATGAGTTGTTAAAATTTCCATTTTTGTTACAAAAGATGTTGCAAAATATTTCAGACAATAGCAAGAATGGTAATTCAAATGGTAGCAAGGTTGGACAAAGCAAAGTGCCA
>JASDQU010306766.1:175519-200181 GCA_032191745.1 Picea mariana
GTTTATTGATATAATTGTGGTTGATATTCCAGAAGTGTATGGTATGTTTTTGAGCAGGGACTGGTCGGAGCAGCTACATGGTTACTTCGCAACGGACTGGTCTCACTTATGGCTTCCAGAAAACGGCAAGCCTAACAAGATCAGGGTGAATCGTGAGCGTTACCTTAAGTTCACGGTGACAGACTTGAATGACCCCAATGAGCCATATACACCTCCGGTTGACTCACCTGAAGTCCAAGGGATGGATACCTACTTCAGAAATTTCATGGCTGAAGTTTCACCTATCAACAATCCTCAACAACAATCCGAGATCAAAGCATTTACGCAACCAACAACTTCTATACAAAAGTCCTGTGAGCCTGATAAGAATCAAATTTGGTCTTTATACTTCGATGGTTCCAAGTCTAAAGAAGGAGCTGGCGCAGGCTGCATCATCATTGATCCGACAGGTAATAAAACATTACTGGCTTGTAGATTAGAATTTGAATGTACTAACAACATTGCAGAATATGAGGCTTTGTTACAAGGTCTCAGAAAAGCCTTAGACATGCACATTCAAAATCTAATTGTATTCGGCGACTCTGAGATAGTGGTCAGGCAGGTGAGAAATTCTATACATTGTCTTACCCCGCATCTCAAGTGTTACCAATCTGAGGTATGGAGTTTAATAAACAAATTTTATTCTTTCAATATAAATTCCATTCCTAGATCAAATAATGCTGAAGCAGATCTACTTGCTAATGTTGCCTCTAAACTTCTTCCTGCAGATGGTTTATCCCCAAGCGCATTCTCCGTGGAGCTATTGTTTCGACCATCTATTCCTGACAATATCACAAACTGGAGGGTATTTGATTATGATCAGCAGATCATCAATTTTCTGCATATGGAAGAAACCTTCCAAGGAGCTGTGATTAATGAACAAACGCATGACGATAATGTGCATGAATTTATGGTAATACCTAATCTGAAACCTCCTGAAGCTCTATCGGACGTGGTAAACTCCTTACCCAAATATGTTGCTAGATTAGAAAAGTTCTATGATTTTGAAGATAAATTCAAAAAAACTGTCAATTGCAAAACTAATAGTTCCTCATTAACTTACGAAAAGGTCAATCTGGGAACTAGCGAAAACCCTCAGTGTATCAATCTAGGCTTGGGATGTAGTAAACAAGAAAAAGATTCTTTCATCAAATTATTTAAAGAATTCAAGGATGTATTTGCTTGGGCTTATGAAGATCTTAAGACATTCGATCCTAATATTATACATCATGTCATCCCAATGAAGCCCCAAACCTTGCCTTTCCAACAAAAACTGAGGAAAATGCATCCAAAGTTAGAACCGACCATACAAAAAGAATTGAATAAACTCCTTAGTGCTAAAATAATTTTTCCTGTTAGACATACTCAATGGGTATCCAACCTCGTCCCAGTGCGGAAGAAAAACGGGGAAATTCGACTTTGTGTCAATTTCCGGAACCTCAACAAAGCATCTGACAAAGATAATTATCCAGTCCCTCCCATGGAACAGATACTCCAACAAGTGTCTGCTTCCGAGAGGCTGTCCTTACTGGATGGTTTCTCTGGATACAACCAAGTTTTAATGTCTCCGCCAGACCAGTTGAAAACTACCTTCCGTACCCCGTGGGGCACTTATGCTTATCGCAAAATGCCCTTTGGATTGATTAACGCTGGTGCTACCTTTCAAAGAGCAATGGATATTGCTTTTAGAGGCTTGATCAATCACTCCGTAGTAGTCTACCTAGATGATGTGACCGTTTACTCTAAAAACAAAAATGATCATCTATCTCACCTACGAGCTGTTCTGCTACGATGTCGTAAATACGACATCTCTTTGAACCCTAAGAAGTCCATTTTCGCAGTAGAATAGGGTAAACTACTAGGTTTCATTGTGTCTAGTGATGGAATGATTATTGACCCCGAGAGGACCCAGGTCATTGCCAAACTTCCCCCACCGACCTCCAAGAAATCCATGCAGTCCTTCCTAGGTCAGATCGATTTCGTGAGAAGATTTGTCCCCAGTTTCTACGAAATGATCAGACCTCTCCAGAACCTGATAAAGAAGGACACCCAATATCACTGGGACCTACTGAAAACCAAGCTTTCAACGACATAAAGAAGGCCATAATCGATGCTCCATCTCTCATGAGCCCTGATTTCTCTCAAGACTTTACACTTTATACTTTTGCCTCCGATCGTTCCTATGCCGCAGTCCTTACTCAAAAGAACTCTGAGAACAACGAAGTACCCATCGCCTTTATGAGCTCTGATTTCAAAGGTGCTGAACTTAACTACCCAGCGGTTGATCGGCAAGCCTACGCTGTCTTCAAGGCAGTTAAGCATTTCCGGTCATATCTTTTGAAGTCAAGAACGAAGATCATTGTTCCCTACCCTGCCGTAAGGAACTTGTTAGTGCAAAAGGAGTTAGGAGAGAAAAGAGCCAACTGGGTCACCTCCTTGCAGGAGTTTGACCTAGAGATCACCCCAGCGCAGATCGTGAGAGGCCAAGGGTTGTGTAAATTGGTAGTTGATTCAGAAACTGAACAAAAAGAAGATAGTGATACGTCAGACCTAGATCAACATGATCAGAATCCGATTTATTGCACACAAAACTTCGTGAGCCCTTGGTACGACGATATTAGACACTGTCTTCAACATGGATCAGCACCCCGTCATCTTGACCCTGCTAAGAGAAGAGCTTTGAGACTAAAGTCCACCTCCTTTCATCTAGTTAACGGTACACTGTTTCATCAAAATTTTTATGGCGTACTGATGCGTTGTCTTGAAAAGGATGAAGCAGAAAAAGTTTTGCTCGAGTTGCATGTAGGTGAAGCTGGTGGTCACTTCGGTGGCAATACCACTGCTCATAAAGTCTTAAGAGCCGGTTATTACTGCCCAACACTTTTTAGAGATGCCCATGCCTTATGTCGAAAATGCATCATTTGTCAGAAAGCATCTGGGCATTTGCAAAAACCAGCCTTCCCCTTGCAGCCCGTTACAGTCGATTCTCCCTTCCAGCAATGGGGCCTTGATATCATTGGTCCTATTAACCCTCCATCCTCACAGCAACACAATTATATTGTGACAGCCACTGATTACTTTACTCGATGGTCTGAAGCCGCCGCGCTAAAAATGGTTAACACAAGTCAGGTAATCGCTTTTCTGAATTCGTATATCATTACCCGTTTTGGCATACCTGATTGTCTAGTCTTTGATAACGCTTCATACTTTTCTTCTCTTGAGATGAGTAACTTTGCCTTAGAAAAAGGAATAAAGCTTAAGTATTCTGCTAGTTACTACCCCCAGGGGAATGGCCTAGCAGAGTCAACAAACAAGTACTTGATCAAAATTATCAAGAGAACCGTGGCTGAAAATCACAAGAACTGGCACAACGCACTACTTAATGCACCGTGGGCTGATAGGGTAACACCCAAAGCTGCTATAGGTAACTCTCCCTTTTTCCTTGTTTATGGCAGAGAGGCCATTTTACCTCCTCATGTTCTTCTTCCGTCGCTCCAATTGTCGCAAAAAGTTCAAGAAGAAGAACGCCCCCCTTTAGAAAGCCATATTAACGCTCTAATGAAGCTAGAAGAAGTAAGAACACAAGCCAAGATTAAGCTAAACCAACATCAACAATTGATTAAAAGCTGGTTCGATTCTAGTTCTGCTTCTGATAGAAATTTTGAAGTAGGCGATCTCGTTCTAAAGTGGGACAAACCGCATGAAGGGAAGGGTGAACACACTAAATTTCAAAATCTGTGGCTTGGGCCATTCCTGATTGCTGAAAAGTTGGGTCCTAGATCGTTTCACCTGCAGAGTCTTGAAGGGCAACTTGACACCTACCCGGTGAATGGCCAAGTCCTGAAAAGATACTTTGCCTGATCTCCATCCTTGTATATTATGTAAATATTTCTGTTTATTTTTATTTTTGCCTTTGTTTTCGTTTTGGTTTTGATTTGATTGATCAGTTTTGTGTGTTTTTGTGAGTTTTCAAAACATATGCATGCTTGTACACTGAGCCATTCAGACATAGACCATAGAAAAATCTCTTCGCTGAAATAACTTCTAAAAGATTGTACAAACATCAGTGATTTATATTTCTGAAAATGATATTGGAAAATGTTGTTTGAAGGAATCATACAAATTTTAATCTCTGAGTGAAGTTTGTCATGGTTACCTTTATCTTTTTACACTGTCCCTTTTCCGTAAAGGAATGACTCAAAGAGGATGTCTCCCTGTCAAAGTAAGTTGTTTTAGAAATAAAACATTTCTGGAGAAGAATAAGGACAGTGTTTAAAAAATTCTGATGAGGTCTGAAAAATATGAGAAAATATCAAAGAATTTTCAGCGTCACCCCGCTCAGCTATTCATGAAAGAAGAACAAAATAAAAATATTAATAAGAGCTGTGGGTAGTGTTTATAAACCCGCTGGGATACTGAATAGGTCCGCTGGCAGCGGGTAAATGCAAGCATGGCGCCAAGACAACTTTGCCGGGGTACTGAACAGGCCTGCTGGCAGCGAAGCAATGTCGGGTAAATGAAAATCTAAAAAATTATATGAAACCTCTTTTAAAAGTCCTTATTCTAATTTAGAGCTTCTTGACAGGACAAAGACACCCGAGTGGGTTAAATGGCAACCCTGTCAAGGCTATGGACGCCTGCTGGCAGCAGTGGCCATGCCAACAGTATTGAAGATTTTAATCATAAAAATCATGGCTTACTGATCTTTAGGACTATTATTGGTTTGCATCTTTTAAAACTTCGCTGGAAAAGATAGTAGATGATGATGTAGTACGATTTTCTGGTTGTTGTTTTAAGCCGAATTTTTCTTTGTTGTCCTGATCTGAATTCATTTCTTTTTCACAGAGATAACTGCTTCGCCCAGTGTGTCGCCATTGTTGGCAGCCAACTCAATTTTTTTTAATTTCTCTTAACAAAAAGCTACCTACACCTCTGGTCTCCTAAACGACAAAGTACCATCGCATTGTGCTTCCAGAAATTTGTTTCATTTTTGCGACAATTACATTTCGATTCAATTTTCACAACTGAAAGTGTGAAAACACCTCCTTCGTTGCTTTGACTGTCGTCGTCTTTTATTGATTTGCTGAAGACACTCGACTCTTGGTTTATCACATCGTTGCAAAATTTTCTTCAAACCATACCCATTCACTTTAATTGCGCAACTTGATTTCTTTGATAGATATTAAGTTATGAGTTATGTTTATAATTGATTTTGATTTACATATGACATGATTTTTGTTGTTTTGAACTCTTAACTTATCATTCTCATATGCTCGTTGGTTAATGTTTTTACACTTTTATTATGCTAAAACACATTGGCAATATCATGAGTTTGGATTCATATAAAATGGCAATGGTTTGAGCTTTGCAAAAGCGCTTTGATCAACCTTTGGATTTTTTCAATTTTATGCTTCGAACCCTCGATACATTGTTTGGGAGTTTGAAACCACATGGACCGATAATATTTTCAAACTATGTATTGGCTTGAATGAATTGGCATTGGTTTCAAACATTGGATTGACACGATAGATTGATAGTTAGTGCTGGGTATTGTGTTTGATTAAACTTAAAACTTGGCGCATGATTATCACATGAGGTGTTGGTTCTGACTCGGATGAATGGCACGTAGAGATGATGATTCACCTATTTGCTGGTCGATACGTTTGTTTTAAATGATTATGATTATAACAGCACTGTACATGGTCATTAATACAATGTGTGGCGGTGGTAATCCCACCACCTTCGCACGCATGGAGTTATTTCCGGTCTCTTCGAGCATTCAAGCTGTTAAACCCTATCGTTTTCACTCTGTGTATTGTTGCGTTTAGATCTAACCCCACCATGTACAGAATCCATGGATCCTGTTGTAAGGGCCGAGCCCAATAATTGCCAAGCCCTGTTGACATTTGATGGTGTGTATAGCGACCTAGAAGAGTTCAGGTGGCTTTCGTTTATAAGGAAGTTTGATGGTTTTAACATCACTGTGGCTCGACAATTTGCACTGTCATTCGATGGTTGCCGAGCCAAAGTTGGAGATGTCCAGCTTGAAATCACTGAACAATTTCTCAGCTTGGAAACTAGCCTGTCTGTCAAGGGAAAAAAATGGTCCAAAAGTTACAAGGTAAATGATGTCCCGTGGACATTGTTATTTCGGTCTCGGACAGTGAATTCATGCGACAGAGGTTTACCTGCGAAGATGTTGAAACCCCGCTGGTATGATCTCTTGATGATTATCAAGCAATTCGTTACTTGTGAAGGTAGGTACGGGTTTGTTTTCTTGTTTCATCTACGTTTATTAATGGTATTTATGGGTTTCGAGCTTAGTATGCCGCACTATCTGCACCGAAGTTTATTCAAAATGGCTAAGAAGTACAAGCGAAGTCAGGCTGACACTAGCCTCTTCCATGTTGGGTTGATTAAAATGATTTTTGTTTATGAATTGGGGTTACGTCGTGATTCTTGGCACGATTTTATCAACCGTAATGGCTTTGAGGAATCGAATCCTCCAAAGGTGGACAAGCCCATGGTAACCGAGAGAAAACCTGTTCCCGTGCCTTTTAATGTTTTGCTACCCAAACCTAAACCCGACTCACCTTTGAATTCGCCTATGGCTGTGACCAAACCGACCGAAGTTACTAAGCCTACAACCCAAAAGACTAGAGCGAAGACTGGTGCTAGTACTAGAGGCAAGAAAAATGCAAGGTTGATCTCTCGCATGGCGAGGAATGAAGCCAAGCCCCCTGTTAAATTAGAACCTATCATGGTCAGTGAAGACTCTGATTCTGAAGTGGAACGATTTCTCGCCGAGGAGTATCCTTACTCCGAGGGCTTGTGTGGCAAACCACCTTATGATTTTGTTAAGAACTTACCTCCTTGTCTGTGGGATAACCCTGATTTTCCTGGTATTGAACCACCTCATGAAACCCTCGGGGAATAATCAAAACCCCCTTCTGTTCAAAATGTTGCTTCACCTTGCGATCAATATGGACTGTGGTTAGAGAGATACTACTTGGATGTCCCAAAATTGCAATCCAAAATTCACGATTTGGAAAACCAAGTGGCAAAGCTCGCTGGTCAGAATGTAAAGGTGCAACCCAACGATAAGAAACAATGAACTGCTGGGTCAATCCTGTTCAAAAATGTCGAGTCTGCTACTGCAATTGTCAATTCGAATTTGACATAGTCTCAGCAACTGTGATGGTATAATTTTCACTCATTTATATCACTCTCTGTGTACATATTCCGCCGGCTCGATTACATAAACATGCACTACTATACATGGTTTGTTTTAGTAAATCAAATTTTGTTTAAAGTTTGAGTTGGATTTGGATTTGATTTTGAATGATCATATTCTGGATTTGATTGTTTAAATATAATTATGATATAATGCTCTGTTGCTTCTATTTTAGAAATCCGTTTTGTATTTTAAGTTTTCGAACATGATCTATCTTTTGATTCGAACTGGTTATCACGCACATAAACAATGGTTGCTCTGTTATAATTTAACCTTCGTATGGTTTTGACCGACACAGATACGATGTTGATTTTGTTTAAAGAGGGCATTTTGTTTTACATTCAAGATCGATACAATTCGTAACTATAACCTGATTACTAGCCAGTCAATCCGGGAAGCAAATCGACCCTGTTCTGTTATGAGATGACTGTGTAATTTGGTTGCAATTGAATGTGTGAAATCAAAACGACATACCCAGAATGATGATTCGTCCATAATTATCTTAGACCCGATCTCGTTTGATTGCTGTCCAGTTCACAATTAGCAATGCTGTTTGTTTTTGACTGTGTCATACTCTGATATTAAAATCGATGATAATTTTGGTCAATGCTGTCACGCATATTTCGTTTTGAGTATATCGTGACAACCTTTCTCAATTTTGATTACTACAGAATCTTATGCATAATCTACAGATCGCTTATCTTTGTTGAAACGACTATGTATTGCTACATCTGTAACAAATTATAATTAAGATTTCGATTTTGATTGCATTTGATTACTGTTTTGAGTCGATTGTGGTTGATGATTATGATTGCATCATATCTCATATGACTTGAATCAAGGATTAATTTGTTTGATACAAAACAGGCCTGTCAAAAGTTTGAACGAGTTTTATGGTGACTAGAAACAGAGCATTTATTTTTACCCTGTTTGATTGCATTTCTTTTTGGTTTGATCTAGATGATAAATTCGGTTGAGTTATTATTAAAGGTAATTCAATTTGATTTTATTTTGATTGTTATCTGATCCTGTTGGCTATTTTTGACTAGCTACAGAATCAGATGATTCTGTAGCTAAGTCTATAGATTCATTTTTTTTTATTATTTTCTTAATAAAATACTCCTCTAACTTGATCTTTGTGTCTAATACAGGCAAATTCGAATTGGTAATGGGTATGAGGAGCAGTTGGAGGATATATTGATGATTTCACTTGCATTTTTAGTTACTTAGTTTAAGGAATTTTTGGGATAATTCCCAGATTGTGTAAAACTATTTACTATTATTCACAAGGATGTTTTACCTTGTGAAAAACCTATATAAACCTATGGTTTTGTAATAATCAATCATCCTCAGTTGGGGAGAACAAGGATATGTGATTTTGATTCAGACTGGAGCAGAACTGGTGTCTTGTCATAGCTTTTGCTTTTCAATATATCAACACTTTGTTCCATGTTTTGTATATCTTCTTGTTTATGGTTTAGTATTACTTTGTTATCTAAATCAAATGCAAATGATATAATTTCTTTACTGTTATACATATCTTGTTGTCTCCAAATATATAAAAGACATAACAGTCGTAGATTCATTTTATGAATGATAGCTTTGTCTTCTTCGTAGATTGAATTGTAATATATAAGCTGGCTGCATAATAGGTTTCCCTTTTGTAGGAGTTTGTAATTAGAAAAATGTTATGATTTTCTTTTATGTCTTGTTTGTCCTGTAACATACTTCAAGAAGCATTATAGCTGATCATTTGCGAGAAGCTAAGGACTGAACGGTGTGAATTTCTTCCTCCAACCAGCTTAAGAAGTCATCCTACACAGGGCAGAATTGGAGCGTTTCCAGGTCATATAGTTAGATGTTTATTGTTTATGTTAATTAGTTTAATATAAATGATAGCTTAGCTAGATTTATATTACATTGTTTAATTTCAGTAAGATAGATTAGATTGTTCGATTTCAGTAGTTTTTATTTCCTTTTCATAAAACATAAAAGATAAAAAAATAGATTCTTGGCTGTCTCAGGTAAGCGAACACATGAATTTTGCAGGTTTTAATCAAATCTGTAGGCTATCCATAGTGTACATTTGTGAATAAGGAATAACGCAGCTGATAATTAGGCAGTTGATTTGAGTTATTATAAGAATAATTTGTAGTTTGTAGATAGAATAGTTAGCATAGTTTATATTTTAGTATTTTAGTTTCTTTATTTGTTTTATTAGTTTCTAGTTTCCTCTATTTTAGTTTGATTTCTTTTTATTTATTTAGTTAGTTTGTTTTAGTTTGTTTTATTAGTTTCTAGTTTCCATAGTTTAGATTACTTAGCTCAGATCAACTTTTCTCTTTGGTTTTCTTAGGAGACCTTAGAGCGGCCAACGAAGCCGTTAAACTCGTCAGGGTGGTCCATTCCAAACGGCTTGGGTTATTTAGACAACCCCGGACCGGTTCCACTCTCCCAGTTGGCAGACGGTCAATTTCACCCGTCAACACTTTCTTAATACGAAGGAGGGGTTATCGACTCTCCCTGTAGTATCCTTGGCACCCCACTTCGTCTGTGCTTTTGGAAAGCAAGAAAGTTGGCCTGTAGGTCAGGGGGTAATGCCTAGACTTTGTCTAATATCTCCTCATAGGCTCTAGGTCCTTTAAATATGTCATCACAAAGGGCGTCTTCGTGCTCATACGTTTTCATATTGTAATAATCTATATGATTTCCAACAATTTGATATGGATCATGCCTTTTGAGTTCAACATATACTAGTTTAATGTCTTCAAGTGATGCAGATTCTACCTTGGAATGGCCAAAATTTAGCAGTGAAAACCTCCCAATCTGTAGAGGAAAAGATGGCCAGAATTTCTTCTAGACTTCTTTTAATTCTTTACCGATGCCTCCTGTTATTATCTACTATGCCACTTCTCTACACACCAGTGTGTTAGGGAGAAATTTTGGGAGAGCATGAGGGGTGTTGGCCCTGGGTTATGGAAGGAAGTGAAGAACGAGGAAGAAAAGGGAAAAAGCGAGATTCGTGGGAGACACAGTGACTGTCACTGGGTCGAAGCGAGCAAAAAAACAAAAAATATGGAGTGAAGTGTGGAAAAGCAAGCCGTTGGATGAGGAGATCGAGGATGACTCAGAAAATGGGAAAAGCCATCGTTGGATGATTTGGAAGACCGCACGAGAAGGAAGGAAAGACAGGCTGGCAAAGCCTGGAAAAAGAGGGTCAAGTTGACCTAGGGTTTTAGACACCTAGGTTTTTTGTATTTAGGGTTTTGGAACCTAGGTTTCAGCCTAAGGCTATCGGTGAGGTATTGTAATGTATAAATAAAGGTCAAGAGGATCTGGGTCGGGTTGGTCATTGAGTATTGGTACGATATTGTTGTTTATCTAGCTCTATTATTGTGTGAGAGATTATTGTATTGGGGGAGAGAAGTGCTGAGAGAGAGAGCCTTCTGGTATTGTAATATCTTCAGCTGTGTGCGAAGATCAAGTCCTGCAGCTGGGTATGTAGGAAGGGGAGAGAAAGAGAGAGAAGAAAGAAGATCTGCTAGTTGAGAGTGCAGACAAGAACTGTATTCTTTTCCTTAATAAATCATAAGCACAGTTCTATGGATGTAGCCCTAGAAGAGAGGGTGAACCACGTATACCTTGTGTTGTGGATGTGTGATTGATGCTTTGATCTCTATTGCTGTTGTATTATTGTTTGCATTGTTGTGTTAGATCAGATCTATAGTTGTGAAGGAAAGACCTAGCTAGTTTAATGATAGATGCATGTTATGTTGTTGTTGTAATAAGAACCACTTGATATTCCCCTGGTTGTAGACATCTTTTTCCTGCAACACCCTCATAGCTACTTCGGGTGAGACTGCATCTGCTTCGCAGGTGTTGCTGAAAGGGCCAGTAGCTAGGGCTTGTTGGTGCGCTCTTGGAGCTGAACCTTGGGTCTGCCCCTGTGCCAACAAATGGTTCTGTTGTCGGGATAAGAATATTTTTAAGGGAATGTCAAGGTGGTTCCCATCGAAGACGGATATTCAGACATGGGTAGAGGATCAAGAGAAGGACTTCGCTGAAGCCCAGAACAAAAACCCTAAAATAAGCACTGAGGATTGGCTACAAAGATACATCTTCACCGACATTCAGGAGATCTTCTTTGGAGGAATCCATCAGGAGATACATGAGTGGTTGGCTAGGTTAGCTGACACATAGTTTGAAATTAGATCTAGACACCCTATGGTTTGGACACCATCATTGATCCAAAAGGTCAAGAGAGTCGACAACACTATATCCAGAGTAGTAGATCATTGGTTTGATAGTACCATTGGAGGGTATATCACTGAGTTTGTTGTTGACAGAATAGAATCGTATAGTCAAGCCGAGAGATAATTTTTCAAGGGACCCAGAGGAATTTGTTTTCACTTCCTAAAGCTAAGAATCAAGATGATCTTGCATGAAAACCACATCTTGAAGATACAGTAGATTGATTGGACCTGAAAAGGCTAATGTTCAAGATCTCAGATAGCAACAACGACACATAAGTAGGACATATGCGTAGTGGGAAAGTATTCTGCAGAGTTCACCTTGAGAATTTGTTTAAGAAAAACTATGGCAAAAAAGGTTTCTATAGTGGAGAAGAGGTATATCTAGCCAACGAAGAGCATCCAGAGCCCACCAGAATAGAAGAAGGGGAATCTGAAGAACTACGCCAAAGCGAGCTAGAAATATTATGAACTGCACGAACTACTGAAGTAAGTAACATTAATCCTCCTGTTGTCTCAACAATACCTAGCAATCATAATAGTCATACCCACCAGAGTCTTCAGAGTACTATTACCAGTAGCCCAACATATACTCAGACAAGAACCCTAGTCATCTTTATGGTAGATGAAATGAGACTCCCTATCTTTAGAGGATATGGATCTGAAGACCCAGATCATCATTGGTTTCTGTGTGAGGCCATATGGAATATTAAAAGTATCATTGATTAAGCCATCAAAAGAACCCAGCTCAGCACTACGCTAAGGGACCACACACTAAGCTGGTACATGAAACTTGTCCAAGGACTGGCACAGCCTAAGCCCTTGAATGAGATCAATAATGCACTGATTGTAGAGTTTAAGAAACCTAAGTCAGAGTCAAAATGTATTATGAAATTAAAATAAATTAAACAAAAGGTAGTAGAAGTTGTTCGGGAGTTCGACCAGAGATTCAAGACCTTGATAGGCCGATTAAATTTCCAGATCCCCGATGAATAGAACAAAGAGTGGTTCATTGTTGCGCCGTTACCACACATAAGAATCCCTTTGATGTAGCAGAATATTGCATCTCAGGCAGAATCTTTGGAGATCGCCATGAAGCTTGAATCAAAACTGATGGGAGAATCTAGCTCAGGCATTAGCCAGATCATGGGCTAGTTAACTAGTTTGTCTTTATAGGTCGAGGATATGAAGAAAGATAAGGGAAAAGACAAAAGGGAAGATATCTGGTGTGTAAGATGCAGATCTAAAGGCCATGATAAGGAACACTACCCTTTATTTCATGAGTACTTGGCATCAGGAGCACCGAGCCCCTTAAAGCAAGTTAACCTACCATGGTATGAGGTATGCAGAAATATGCATCGCCCAGGTGAGTGCTATTACATGCAGAGGTATGTAAAGATACACACAAAATTGTATTGTACATTCTGTAAATCAGTGGGGCATGATGATCGGTCTTTAGAGATTATGACCTCATGCATGGAAGGTTGAGAGACATATACAAGTTTTAAGGAAAAGTACGACAAGACGGAAACACTCCATAGTACAACTCTCTGGGGAGAGGAAATTTCACTCCTCACGGTGGCTACAGAGGACGAGGATGAGAAGGAGGTATGGGCTGAGGCCGAGGACAAATAATTTGTTACAACTGGGCGTAGCCAGACCATCTAGCAAGGGATTTTCAGAATCCCTACACAACCTGTAGATATTGTAACTCTTTCGAGCATGTCATAGAAGAATTCCCTGTGCTGCTGGCTAAACTTCAGGGAAAATGAGGACCCCAGAAGAATCCACTGTTGTAGGAAAATATCCCTGCAGATAGGTAGATTTCCTCTTGAGAGCTAGACCCTTAACTCTAAGACAGAAGGTGCTTAACATGGACACTAGCTTCCTTTTAGATCTAATCAAGCTGATGAACAAAAGAGAAGGAGGAAGGTGTGTACCTTATGAAAGTCCTTTGTCCTTGCAAGGTCCAAGATGAGCTTCGATCTTGAGCTCCTTGGTAGGTCCTGCAAGAAAAACAAAAGTACAAAAGACTTCCTACTCTACTGAGATTAGCTAAAACATAGATCCATGTACTGTAGACAAACTTATATAGAACAAGTACAAGTTTGAAAGAAACAGGCCAAGCATTGATTGTATTAATGAGAACAACAATGAAGAAAACTTACAACCATAGATGTGAGTGGAGCAGATTCATCAAGCTCTCCTTGTCCAAACCCTTTCTTAAACAGTCCACACACAAAATGATGATGCTCCAAATGAAATCTTCTTTATGAGATCATAAGTTAGATGCTTCATAATACTTTCCATCCCCTTCACCATGAGAAGGCCTCCTTATATAGGCTTGGAGAGGCCCAACCACTTGAGATATCTTTGGGGTAAGTTGAGGATTCTCCTCCTTCAGTTATGGATCTTCCCTAAGATCATGGCTTGACCAAGGATTCAAATCCAACTGCCTTCAAAGATTGAAGGGATCTTTCCCTCTTTCTTCTCAACAAACCAAATTTGGCCCAGAAAAGGTAGTGCTCCTCCAAAAGGGGCACCAGAGCGCTATAGCACTCCTCTAAAAGGGTGCAAGGAGCATCAACGCTTCCTGTTAGTGTATAGGGGAGCTCTCCTCTCCAAAATGTATTTTGAGTGGATTTTTTAGTGGCAAATGGTTTATAAACTTTGTTAACCCATTCCTCTACTTCCAAATCAGTTGTTTGAGGTGTTTCAAGTGTCCTTCCGATGTCATTATAGGCACGACATAGACTGTATGGCAGTATGATTTTTCCTACATTTGTGACACTTGTGACCAAAATGAGACACTTGTAATATTGATAATGACAGCAATAGGCCATTGTTGTAATGAGTAATTTTGATGTGTAACAGATTGCCCCCCAAAGTATGAAGTTAGAAGATGAGAATTGATAACTGAAATGATTTGCAGACTTTCAAGAAAGGGTACAGACTCAAAGAACCTGGTAGAAGCTACAAACAACCATCAAACAAATGTTATGACATGTTTCAAACCCAAGGCAGGCATACCTATGCTTGAGTGATAAAAGACTTTCAAGATATGGACGCCATAAAATACACTACGGATCCATAATTATATTGACAAAAGGTATAGCCACTGAAGATACACTATGGATATATAATCCCATGACCTGAACTGATCGTATCCATGAAGAATACACAATGAATCTATGAGATGACAAGACATAGCCACGACCAATACAAAGTGGATCTATGTGACAGTATATGTGTCAATGTTCAAGACAAACTCCATCACAACCTGGGCAAAGTACATATCAGAGTTTTCACTCAACACCGGGTCTTCTTACCGATCCTAATGTAGTATGAATCTAACCATGTGAATAGATGTCCTGATGTCGAACATGGCATAAAACACTTGATTACCGGTCAATGATGTAAACCGTTAACAGGCGTGAGGGAGTTCACCATTGATGTCAATGATTCCCAAGGTACTCTAGTACATTCCAACAAATGTGAATTAATGAGCTAAAGTCGAACATCTGTGGAATCATCCGATCAGAGGTCAATGATGTAAACCCACTGTCAAACATGAGGAGGCCTGCCATTGAGGCATGCAAGTTCCAAAGTACTAACTGGTTTCTAAGTCTCGTTCCTGGATAATGTGTTGAAGTCAACAGGAATAGACTCATCGAAGGAGGGCCTTGATGTATTTCCCATCAAAGACACAAAACAAACACCGAGATGTAATTGGTAGATCAAATGAACATGGACTGACATAGGTATTGAAACAAGATATTTGTGATGGATAACTCTCGAGGCGGATACTTCCCTTGAACACTGAGGCACAACAGTAGAAACATGACATGGACCAAAACACGATGATCCAGTGGATACTGTGACTTTCGTAGGGTGACCCAAAAGAGTAAGAAAAACTCCGAGGATTGGGTCATTGCAGAGGTTCAGTGGATTAATATGTGCACAAAGACAAAGTGTCCTGTTCAAGGGTGACTCTAAGAGTTATTGGTAATGTTCTCAAAAACTGCTTGGCTTGCTTCCTTCAATTTCTCCCCCATCCAGATAGACGAGTACCTCTTTTTAATTTAACAAGCTCAAGGAGGGTAACACATGCTCGATATAACTCACCTTTGGCAAGTTCCTCTTCCTTTGTTTAACGAACTGGGAGAAGTAAGTGTTCGGTCCCATATGGGCCCTTCAATATATGATTGTTTAACGAGTCCAAAGAAGGTAAACTCGGTTGTTTTTCCTATTTAGAGAGTCTGAAAAAGAACTTAAAGACGACTCCATTGTTGTCCTTTTTCGTAATGTTAGTCTCGCGAGGCCAAAAAAGAGATAAATTATCACTAGAAAGACGCCCTTTCAAACCTTTTAATGAGTGGGAAAGGAAGAAAGATCACTCAGAAATATTTTCATGTTTAGAGAGTCTGAAAAGAGCTTAAAGACGACTCCAGGGGGTTCCTTTTTCATGTATCCATACAGATCCAAAAAAGAGATAAACGTTTACCTAGATGCATTCTCATGTATTTACGAGCACAAGAAAGAACAAAGACTAAGCTCAGTATGCCCCCAGCTTGAAAGCTAGTGGCTTAACTCTAGAATGATCATCAAAGGCTGGAGACATGCCCTCCAAGCTTCAATTCATTCACTGACTTTGAGGTTGGAACCAATTTCTCTACTAGATGAGAAAAAGGAGAAGGGTGGATGAAAAGAAGGTTCAAGAGAGGTGACTATTTCATTTTTTAACAACCTTGACACAGGAAAATAACTATGCTTAGGGTTCCGGGTTCGATCCCCATATTTCTATTTCATTTTTTAACGAGATTGCTACAGAGAGGAAAACTATGCTCATGGCCTCTGTTTCATTTTTTAAATATCTTTCCACAGAGAAGAGAAACTATGGTCATAAGCCTTTGTTTCATTTTTTAGTGAGCTTGCTACAAAGAAGATAAACTATTCTCGTAAGCCTTTGTTTCATTTTTTAGCGAGCTTGCTACAGAGAAGAGAAACTATGCTCGTGGACTCTACTTGATCATGGCTTCCAACAGATTAATGCTCTAGAAGGATACCATGTCAAGGGACAAAACTCGATCATGGATTTCAAGAGATATTCGCTGGATGGAAGATAATCACTCTGGAAGGAACACATGTCGAGGGCCGCGACAGGGGTATGGAGATCAAGCTCCAATATCCCTACCGAAGAAATCACCATGTCAACTACCGGATCCAAATCATTGGAAGTTGAAGTCATGGGAGACAATGCCACATAATCAACATGTGGCAAGGGCGACACTGTCTGCATATTAAAAACATTTAGGGAGGTAATCCAGTCAGGAATGATGAATGAAAGTTGATCAATAGTCACAATTCTTCCATCTTCAGGGAAAGATATCACATGGAAAAGAGTGGATACAATAGCTTTCATGGAATAGACATAATCCTGCCCAAAGAGTAAAGCAAAATCCAAGGGGTCTCGGACTACAATGACATCAATAAAGACAGTTTTCCCTCCCAAATTTATAGGAAACCGAGGAAGGGTCCCTAATGGTTGGCTGGTTCTTTTGTTAAAAGATTTTAGATTCTGTGTAACCGGTGCAAGCTGAGGACAACCCAAAGCATGCTAAGCAACAGAAGAAAAAATACTATCTGACGCACCTTCATCTATCACCGTTTGAGGAATGTCCCGACCACAAACCTGTATTGTAATCTGGAAAGGAATGTGAGAGGGAAGACGAGGTCCAGTTAGCACACCCCAATAAAAAAGTATGGACTCATTACTTTGAGGGGGTTTCACGAGAGAAGGCTGAATGCCCCCCGGCATGGTAGATTCTATATGAATGAGAAAAACATGGGCAGTGTCGAGTTTACTCTCTAGAGAGAGAGTAGGATCGACCAATGGTGGACTTGGATCGACCACTTTGGCCATCTTTAGAGGAAGAGTGGGATTGACTGATGATGTAGTCAGAGCAACCACTTTGGCACTCTTCGGATGAAGGGTGGGACTGACCAAGGAAGGGACTGGATTAGTCACTTTGGCACTCCTCAATGGAAGAGTGGGATTGACCTATGGCAGAACCGGATCGACCACTTTGGTGTCACCCTCTAATGGGAGAGTGGGATCGACTGAGGATGAAAATGGATAGACCACTTAGGTTACATGCTTTTGATGAAGAGTGGGGCTGATCGATAATAGAACTGGATTAGATACTTGGGTTTGTGGTTCAATCGAGGAGGAAACTAGATTGACCATATGATCAACTAGACTGGCTGGGGATGGAACCAAATTGACCACCTGATCAACCGAACTGACCGAGGATGGAACCAGATTGGCCACCTGATCAACTGGACTAACCGGGGATGGAACCAGATTGACCAATCCATCAACTAAAAAAGGGTTGGGGGAAAATCTATGATAACCAACTGGAAGTTGAATCTTTTCCAAAAGAGAAGAAGCCTCATCCATACGAGGGCAAAGGTGAGAGTAATGATCACCTTTGCATAACATGCAAGGCAACTTGAAAGTTTTCTTCTTCCTACCAACCTTAATAGCACTAGTTGACGGGGTATCATCGGCATGATCGACAGAGGTCGATGACATGGAGGACCATATTTCTAAGACATTGGGAATACCAGGGCAATCCCTCAGAAAATGGTCAGCCTTACAAAGACTGCAAGGGAATTTGGGTTTTGGATTCTTCATTTTAATCTTGTTGACCTCAACAACACTCCCAGTACTATTAATAGGATTTGGTTGCTTAGATCCAACATCTATGTTGTTGGGTCCTTGGTCCTTTTCGGGCTCTTCTTCTTCTTCTCTTTTCATTTCTTCTTCTTTTGATCAACCTGGATACTTTCTTTAGAGCTTTCACTAGGCAAAGAAGGAGAAAAGGAAGGAGACTTAATGGATGAAGAAGGCAAAAAGTCAACATGAGGTTGATGTGTGGGTGGTGTACTGACATCTAAAGTATTAGGTTCAGTTGAAACATTGGGAGGATTTGAGATCACCGGAGTGGAGAACAACCAAACTGGTAATCTAATGGTGAGTCCTCGAAGACTTAGTGTGGCAATATACGGAGGACCAAAGTTTCCAAAAGAAGGAAAGGTGTAAGGTTCCCTTGGACAAGGGGTTCCTCCATTGGTACTCTCAGGATTCAATGCCATTAACACTAACTCAACCTAAGGTCTACTAAGTAACACAACCAACACACGCTATGAATCTATGAAGCAAACAGTCAAACAAAACCTTCCTAGAATGAAACCACTAGTTGGTGATGAAATCTAAAATTGCGAGATCAAAATAAGAATAGTCGGGGATAGAGCGGGTGGATCAGTTACATTGGCGACCTGCTTAATGGACTTATGCCTTGGTGCAAGCTTCCACGCAGTAATTGTGGATTTACCCTCCAAGGATCCTGAGTGAGTTTGACCAACATCTGTTCCAGGTACAGTGAGACTTCCCTTCACCATCACCTTGTGTGGGACCCTAAAGATTATGGCTACTAAGGTCACCAATTCCCAGTCACCCCCTGGGTGGGTATAGTCGACAGTCCAGTCCCAACGTAAGGGTAGGGTATCTATCCTGAAATCAACTTGAAAGGCTTCCACTCAACATTGTGGGTATACCTTCAAGAGACCCCCATAATATGATCCGACTACTACAATCAGTCAAACCACGAAGGGATAATCTCCGTAGCTTTCTCGAGTGTGACCTCGTGCGTAACCCCTGTGTGAGAGGGGGATCCTAGAAAGCCTAAACGACAATTGGATTTCACTCTCCCTATCGCAAGATACTAAGTTTGTTTGATAGCTTTGGAAAGTTATCCTTTCAACCCATTCCAAAGCCCTACACCTTAAACTAATGTAGGTTTGCTAACAAAGATGTAAAAAGTCTGATAAATTTTAGTTAAGTGTTGATTTTAGTGGCTGTTATTTACTCAGAGGTGTATGAGAGTGAAGACTAATGATATTATGACTCAGTTCTGAAAACATGCATAAGAAATGATAAGCAGTCTTTTCTTTCAATGAATGTCTATTTTAAGGGAAGGAGAAGGATTTTCCTTTCGCTTTCAAACACCAAGATGCAATGACCTCATGCAATAGTCCTCAATAAGGAATCAAATGAAATGGTAAAATGTTTATATGTGACTGATGATCAGTTGGATGTAAATCTTCCTATGCTAATCAGACTACAAGATCTGTGAGATTGAAGCAACCAGAAGCAAACTCCACATAAACAAAAAGACACCTTGTTGCGATGAAACAAGAGAAAGAAAACCAAAAACTCAAAAGGAAGGAGAAAGAGCTTGGACAATATGACTCAAAGATTAGAAAGAAAAGTAGAAAAGACCTTTGAAGCCCCTTACAAAGTTTTCACTCATTCAGATAAACGAGAAGAAAACGACAAATTGCCTTCAAATCGTGAAGGACAAATTGAAAAGTAAGGAAAAATGTCAAAAAATCCAAACAAAAGAGGATGAATCCTTAGAAAACAAGGTATTGAAGGCCAATACCAAGATGGACTGAAATTATGAGATCCTGAGCAAATGTAAAAAGCAGAAACTGAACCCAAAAAATTGAAAAACTAGAGGATTTTTCCCAAAAAAGGGGGAGCGCTCTGGTGTAAGGGGAACTAGAGCATTATAACCCTCTATGTAAGACCAAAAGGGTGTACTGGCATTCTGATAACATAGGTAGAGGAATGTTCTTCTTCAAAAGCTCAAAAAAATTCCCATAAACTCAAAAATTCAAGAAAATTCAGCCAATCAAGGCGATCATGATGACACAAAGAGGCAATCAAAACATTCTAAGAATACAAAATTCAATGGAGAAGATCAAATTAGTGGGAAAAGGGCCAACACAAGATCTAGGAAAGGAAACACAAATCAAATTTCCTCCCCAGTGGAGTTGCCAATTTCTGTTGTAGGAAAATCTCCCTGCAGACAGGTAGATTTCCTCTTGAGAGCTAGACCCTTAACTCTAAGACATAAGGTGCTTAACATGGACACTGACTTCCTTTTAGATCTAATCAAGCTGATTAACAAAAGAGAAGGAGTAATGTGTGTACCTTATGAAAGTCATTTGTCCCTACAGGGTCTAGGATGAGCTTCGATCTTGAGCTCCTTGGTAGGTTCTGCAAGACAAACAAAAGTACAAGAGACTTCCTACTCTACTGAGATTAGATAAAACATAGATCCATGTATTGTAGACAAAATTATATAGAACAAGTACAAGTTTGAAAGAAACAGACCAAGCATTGATTGTATTAATGAGAAAAACAATGAAGAAAACTTACAACCATAGATGTGAGTGCAACAGCTTCATCAAGCTCTCCTTGTCCAAACACTTGCTTAAACATTCCACACACAGAATGTTGATGATCCAAATGACATATTCCTCATGAGATCATAAGTTAGATGCTTGACAATACTTTCCACCCCTTTTCACCATGAGAAGTCCTCCCTATATAGGCTTGGAGAGGCCCAACCACTTGAGATATCTTTGGGGTAAGTTGAGGATTCTCCTCCTTCAGTTATGGATCTTCCCTAATATCATGGCTTGACCAAGGATTCGAATCCAACTGCCTTCAGAGATTGAAGAGATCTTTCCCTCATTCTTCTGAACAAACCAAATTTCCGCCAGAAAAGGCAACGCTCCCCCAAAATGGGCACCAGAGCACTATAGCGCTCCCCTAAAAGGGTGCAAGGAGCGTCAGTGATTCCTGTTAGTGTATAGGGGAGCACTCCTCTCCAAAAATGTATTTTGAGTGGATTTTTTAGTGGAAAAAGGTTTATAAACTTTTTTAACCCATTCCTCTGCTTCCAAATCAGTTGTTTGAGGTGTTTCAAGTGTCCTTCCGATGTCGTTATAGGGATGACTTAGACTGTATGGCAGTATGATTTTTCTGACATTTGCAACACTTGTGACTAAAATGAAACACTTGTAATATTTATAACGACGACACTAGGCCATTGTCATAATGAGTAATTTTGATGTGTAATAGATTGCCCCCCAAAGTATGAAGTTAGAAGACGAGAACTAATAACTGAAATGATTTGCATACTTTCAAGAAAGAGTACAGACTCAGAGAACCAGGTAGAAGCTGCAAACAACCATCAAACAAATGTTATGACATGTTTCAAACCCAAGGGAGGCATACCTATGCTTGAGTGATAAAATAATTTCAAGGTATGGATGCCATAAAATACACTGCAGATCCATAATTATATTGACAAAAAGGTATAGCCATTGAAGATACACTGTGGATCTATACTCCCATGACCTGAATTGATCATAGCCATGAAGAATACACAGTGGATCTACGATATGACAAGGCATAGGCACAACCAATACAAAGTGGATCTATGTGACAATATATGTATCAATGTTCAAGAGAAACTCCATCACAACCTGGGTAAAGTACATATCAGAGTGATCACTCAACCCTGAGTCTTCTTACTGATCCTGATGTAGTACGAATCTAATGATGTGAATAGATTTCTTGATGTCAAACATGGCAGAAACCACTTGATTACCGGTCAATGATGTAAACCGTTAACAAGCACGAGGGAGGTCACCATTGATGTCAATGATTCCCAAGGTACTCTATTACATTCCAACGAATGTGAATGGATGATTTGAAGTCGAACATCCATGGAATCATTTGATCAGAGGTCAATGATGTAAACCCACTGTCGAACGTGAGGGGGCCTTCCATTGAGGCATGTAGGTCCCAAAGTACTAACTGGTTTCTAAATCTAGTTCCTGGATAATGTGTTGATGTGGATAGGGATAGACTTGTCTAAGGAGGGCCTTGATGTATCCCCCATCAACGACACGAAACAGATACAGATATGTAATTGGTAGATCAAATGAACATGGACTAACATGGGTATTGAAACAAGATATTTGTGATGGCTGACTCTCGAGGTGGATACTTCCCTTGAACATTGAGGCACAACATCAGAAACATGACATGGACCAAAACACGATGATCCGGTGGATACTGTGACTTTCGTCGGCTGACCCAAAGGAGTAAAAGAGGCTCAGAGGATTGGTTCAATGCAGAGGTTCAACAGATTAATATGTGCGCAAAGACAAAGTGCCATGTTCAAGGGCGACTCTAAGAGTTACTGGTAATGTTCTCAAAAACTGCTTGGCTTGCTTCCTTCAATTTCTCCCCCATCCAGATAGACAAGTACCTCTTTTAATTTAATGAGCTCAAGGAGGGTAACACATGCTCAATATAACTCACCTTCAGCAAGTTCCTCTTCCTTTGTTTAACGAACTGGAAGAAGTAAGGGTTCGGTCCCGTATGGGCCCTTCAATGTATGATTGTTTAACGAGTCCAGAGAAGGTAAACTCAGTGGTTTTTCATATTTAGAGATTCTGAAAAAGAACTTAAAGATGACTCCATTGTTCTCATTTTTTGTAATGTTAGTCTCGCGAGGCCAAAAAAGATATAAATTATCACTCAAAAGATGCCCTTTCAAATTTTTTAATGATTGGGAAAGGAAGCAAGATCACTCGACAATCTTTTCATGTTTAGAGAGTCTGAAAAGAGCTTAAAGAGGACTCTAGGGGGTTCCTTTTTCATGTATCCATATAGATCTGAAAAAGAGATAAAAGTTTACCGGGATGCATTCTCATGTATTTACGAGCACGAGAAAGAACAAAGACTAAGCTTGATATGCCCCCAGCTTGAAAGCTAGTGGCTTAACTCCATAATTATCATCAAAGGTTGGAGACATGCCCTCCAAGCTTCAATTCATTCACCGACTTTGAGGTTGGCACCAATTTCTCTACTAGATGAGAAAAAGGAGAAGGGTGGATGAAAAGAAGGTTCAAGAGAGGTGACTATTTCATTTTTTAATGAGCTTGAAACAGGAAAAGAACTATGCTCAGGGTTTCGGGTTCGATCCCCAGATTGCTGTTTCATTTTTTAACGAGATTTCTACAGAGAGGAAAACTATGCTCTTGGCCTCTGTTTCATTTTTTAACGAGCTTGCCACAGAGAAGAGAAACTATGGTTGTAAACCTCTGTTTCATTTTTTAGCGAGCTTGCTACAGAGAAGAGAAACTATGCTCGTAAGCCTCTATTTCATTTTTTAGCGAGCTTGCTACAGAGAAGAGAAACTATGCTCGTGGACTCTGCTTGATCATGGCTTCCAAGAGAATAACGCTCTAGAAGGATACCATGTCAAGGGACAAAACTCGATCCTAGCCTCCAAGAGATCTTAGCTAGATGGAAGATAATCACTCTGGAAGGAACACATGTCGAGGGCCACGCCATGGGTAAGGAGATCAGGCTCTAATATCCCTGTCGAAGAAATCACCATGTCAACTACCAGATCCAAATCATTGGAAGTTGAAGCCATGTGAGACAATGCCACATAATTAACATGTGGCAGGGGTGACACTGTCTGCATATAAGAACCATTTAGGGAGGTAATCCATTCAGGACCGATGAATGAAAG
Source organism: Picea mariana (assembly GCA_032191745.1). NCBI lineage: Eukaryota > Viridiplantae > Streptophyta > Pinopsida > Pinales > Pinaceae > Picea > Picea mariana. Next base: position 199,513 of record JASDQU010306766.1, read on the forward strand.
TTGATCAATAGTCACAATTCTTTCATCCTAGGGGAAAGATATCAAGAAGAAAAGAGTGGATTTTTCACAAAAAAGGGGGAGCGCTCTAGTGTAAGGGGCACCAGAGTGTTATAATGCTCTGTGTAAGACCAACAGGGAGTGCTGGCACTCTGATAACATAGGCATAGGAGCGCTTTGCTTCAACAACTCAGAAAAATTCCTAGAAACTCAAAAATTCAAGAAAATTAAGCCAATCAGGGTGATCATGATGACACAAAGAGGCAATCAAACCATTCTAAAAATACAAAATTCAATGGAGAAGATAAAATGAGTGGGCAAAGGGCCAAGACAAGATCTAGGAAAGGAAACACAAATCAGATTTCCTCCCCAGTGGAGTCGCCAATTTTTGTTGTAGGAAAATCTTCTTGCGGACAGGTAGATTTCCTCTTGAGAGCTAGACCCTTAACTCTAAGTGTTATCGGACAAATCGGTAGGTGTGGAAACTAACTGATCTCCCTATATCCAACTAGATCTAGAACAAAACACACCAGAACATGACGCTTTCCTTAAGTTTTAAATATTGAATTTACTAACTAAAGAGGGATGGGTGACATACCATTTAAATGTCGCTTCCTCTCGCCATCGCCATCCTAGATCCGTTCCAACACTCATACAATGATGATCCTACAA